>VMBQ01003899.1:0-29311 GCA_007657795.1 Dreissena rostriformis
AGGGGGGCATAAAAATATCCCCACACCGCTTTGTTTATGGGAGAGTGTGGATCATTGGGCATGAACAGTGTCTTGCACGTTTACACTTCATGGTAATGACATATTTATTTTAAATTTAACGGATTGAGAAATGTGAAAGTATTTTCTCTTAAAGTATTTGTTTGCAGGGGTAGAAATAGAACAGTTAAACACTATTTTACCTACTGAATACACACATTCAATGACAGAAAGACTTTAAAAAAGGATTGGTAAAAACAGACAAAATACTTACACTAAAGTTTTGAAAGGACACATTCTTATGAGCTCGGAATATGAAGGTGCAAATGAACTGTGTCATGCGAAAATGTGTCTTATGCCATATGCAGCCAGGGAAGCTCCAGACCAGCCTTTGCATCCATACAGTCTTTTCAGGAGCTACCCTGTTTGCTATTGAGACAACAAAACCTCTTGTGACTTTATCCGGGAAGCCAAGATCCTGACCAAACTGTGCAATTTTGCAAGCTGGGCTGGAGCTATGCAGACTGCATATGGCATAAGACACATATAAAAATGACACTGCTCATTATGTCACTATGACAACGCTTGAAATACATGGGTAACAAGCAAATTCGTTGAATTGATATACCCCGCCAAATTAGAGCTTTGTCACAGAAGTAAGCATTTTTTCAAGATACAAAGGGCCATAACTCCGTTATTAACAGATGGTGTACAATGCCATTTGGCGTGCATCATCATCTCATCTATATATATACTCATACCAAGTTTCAATGAAATCCGCCAAAGCACTTCCAAGATATGGCTCCGGACACAAAAGTGCCGGACGGACGGATGGAAGGACCGACGGACGGACAACGCCTAAACAATATCCCTCCGCCTTTGGCGGGCTATAAAAACATAAACCAGAACCCAATTTCTCTAAAATTCTTAAGTCTGTTATAGGAAGATTAGCTTGCTATTTGGATATTCCCATAAAATAAGCTAATGCTGCAAATTATATATTTAATTAAAAATGGGTGTCAGATAATTACAATAATTGAAATTACGTGTTTTACATGAATTGAAGAATGTTGTCTTTGACGGAAGCAATACAAGACTTAAGAAAAATAAAAAATTGGGGCCTGCATATGCTCATATCAGTGATGCAAAACTGCAACACTTTGTGAACACTGTTAGAGATTATCAGGAGTAACACTGTACACAGATAATTTGCATATGATCCTCGCTCCGGAAAAACGGGCTTTAATGCAGGTGCATGAAGTGTCGTCCCTGATTAGCTTATGCCAACTGCGCTTTCTGCTATAAGGTATTTTTCATTTAAAGCAAGTCATTTCTTAGCCAAAATCCAGTTTAGATGGAAAGTGTCGTCCTTTATTAGCCTGTGCAGAGTGCACAGGCCAATATAGGAGCACACTTAACGCACATGCATTAACCCTTTAAGCGCTGGAACCAAATTTTAAAGGCCTTTGCAAACAGTTTGGATCCAGATGAGACGCCACAGAACGTGGTGTCTCATCTGGATCCAAACTGTTTGCTATTCTGATAGTATTCTTTGAAAAAAAATTGAAGAAAATGCTAATTTTAGAAATTCAGCAGACAACATTTTAGCAGACGACAAATTTCCCAGCATGCAAAGGGTTAAGCCCATTTCCCAGAGTGCGGCTCATATATTTCAAAGACTACGTCAACCTTCCCTGTGACATGAAACAATTACACACATCATGTATCAAGCACCATTAACCCTTTGAATGCTGGGAAATTTGTCGTCTGCTAAAATGTAGTCTGCTGAATTTGTAAAATTAGCATTTTCTTCGATTTTTTTTCTAAGACCACTATCCGAATAGCAAACAGTTTGGATCCTGATGAGACGCCACGTTTTGTGGCGTCTCATCTGGATCCAAACTGTTTGCAAAGGCCTTCAAAATCCGGTTCCAGCGCTCAAAGGGTTAATATGCTTTATTAAATAAATTATTGTATTCATAATTGTTTATTAAACCATTAACAACAATTTGGGGTTTTTATGTGAAAATTATTAAACTGTGAGATCATTCGACACATGTCTGGACCGAATGTTTACCATTGATTAAATTAACTTTGGTAATAATTTAGAGCTAAATGTCTCTTTCTTTACTCGAATAAACTTCATTATGAAGGCTAAAGTCTGCAGAATCGGTTAGTTCTTAGTGCTTATTTTGGTCAGTGTTTAACTCACCTACAACTTTCAAATCTATGTGCATTAGAAAATTTACAATTTAATTATCATTGAGTAACCGGTAATTTTTTTAGCAACCTGGAATTGTCATTGACAAAAGTTGTTTATAAGCCCATAAACATTTCAATATTAAAACATATTTAAATAATTTTAATATTTTGTGTATATTTTTTAAATAAAAAACAAAGATACTTTTTACTACACTGCACTGAAGATCCAAACTTCTTTTAATAAAAAACAATTTGATATTTTTTTTAAATATTTTTGTCTACAGAAAAATCAGCGAGTATCATAATAACAACAACTCGTAAAGTCTGGTATATGTACCTGTTGTGATGACAAACTCGTTGCCACTGAGAATGTGGTGCAACATCATCTTGAGTTCATATGGTGAGAGGTTTAACAGGTGGTCTGACGCATCCTCACCTGCAGAAAAACAGAAACCCCGTCGTCAGAGCTCCAGATAAAAATTTGGTCCAATTCTTATTTACTCCCTATTTTAAAAATGAATTCTTATTTTACGCCCTATTTATAAAAGTAATGATTCTTAACAATATATTACCAAATAATTTTGTATTCATTGTTTTTGACACATCAACAATTCAACATTTTGGTTTATAGTCTTGGAAAATCCTGGCTTTCCTTTTGTTTTTTAACTGCTTTAGATTCAGTCATTTACGCAAGAGCTTATAAGTTCATCAATAATTGACGAAACCAAGCTTTGGTATTTGGTTCATGAGAATCTAATTGAAAGAATGAATGCAGCGTGGATTTTTGACACTGAAATGGCTTTTTTTGCCTTCCACGCTTCGATACACCGCTTCGGTCGGCCATTTTGATGTTTTATGTAAAACGATCACTGACACTTCGGCGTAGGTCATAATGGCCTGTTGGTCGCCGTTAAAGTCATATCATAAACTATATTTAACATTTAATTTTAATGACATTTTGAATAGGTATACAGTATATTACTTGTGTATAAAAATTACGATAAGTGTAATTAAAAAGGAACAATAAACAGTAATGACTCGCCTGCAATACTAGGAGAACAGACCGTTTGGCCTTTCGACCGTTCTTAGGTGTGGCTCTTTTCCTCAAAGCAAACGCTTGAGTGACGTTGACTTAAAGTTTTTTTTGAGCGCCTAGACGAGTCAGAACCGGGATGAAATGTTTACCGTATATAATTTGCTACTGGAAGTTTTACGCACGTTCGAAAATTTCAAGTTCGTGTTTTATTTTTTCAGCGCGTAACTTTACGCAAAGATTTTAAATCTAAATCGTTATTTAAGAAATTTAATTCGTTTTTACGCCTTTACGCATGTTATCTGGAGCACTGCCCGTCGTGCAAAAATTGGTCTTATGCCATATGCAGCCAGCACAGCTCCTGCCCAGCCTGCGCATCCCACGCAGTCTGGTCAAGAGCTACCATGTCCACTAATGTGACCATGAAACTCTGCATGACTTTATAGGGGCCAGCGTAGATCCTGACTATAAAGTGCAATGGCCATTGACAATATGCGATCATCAAGCCTGCTTTGAGAAACAGAATAAACATATGCGGTAAAATTATAAAATGTTTACCTGTTAGTTACTGTTTTTATCATGAATTTTAAAGTTAAAGAGAGAAAATGAATTGAAGCTGATGATGAAGAGTGTTTAAGACTCACTTAATACAATTATTTGTATTCAAAGCTAAACTAGTAGTATTCAATCAATATTCCATTATTCAAACTGACCGTGGAAAAAAGGTGCTTGGTCAGCATATGTGACCCAGCTAAACCAATGAAACAAGAAACCGTCGGAGACGGTTGATGCTCCACAAAGTTTTTTTTGTCACAATATTGCACTATATATTCAGATAAAAGGAAACGTCTTGAGGGGCATAACTTTGGACAAAATAATACGATGGATTGTTTAGCAACTTAAAAATTTCAAAGGGCCATAACTCTCTAAATAAATCATTTAACCAGAACCCACTAATAACATGCGCATCTCCTCAAGGTGGTTAAGCTTCACATAAAGATTCATTGAATTCCAGTCAGTAGTAAGGGAGAAATAGCCCGGACAAGAATTGCACTATATGTACAGTTTATAGAAAATTTCAAAGGGCCATAACTCTGTGATAAATCATCCGACCATAACCAGCTGATAATATTCACATCTCCTGTTGGTAGTGAAGCTTCCCATAAAGTTTCATTGAATTCCCGTAATAAGTTGCTGAGAAATAGCTCGGACAATAATTGCACTATATGTACAATGGAACATTTCAAAGGGCCGTTACTCTGTGAAAAATCATCCGACCATAACCGGCTGATAATATGCACATCTCCTGTTGGTAGTGAAGCTTCCCATAAAGTTTCATTGAATTCCCGTAATAAGTTGCTGAGAAATAGCTCGGACAAGAATTGCACTATATGTACAATGGAAAATTTCAAAGGGCCATAACTCTGTGAAAAATCATCCGACCAGAACCGGCTGATAATATGCACTTGGTAGTGAAGCTTCCCATAAAGTCTCATTAAATTCCAGTCATTAGTTGCTGAGAAATAGCCCGGACGAAAATCCGGACAGACGCACGCACGCACGGACAGACGAAGCGGCGACTATATGCTCCCCCCAAAAAATTTGGGGGAGCATAAAAATGAGGATTTTGCACTAAGCACTTGCTTTTTTAATGACTGTTAAGTTTTTGTTGACTTTTAAGCAGAAACAAATGAATAATAACTTAATTATGACCAAAATGTGATATTTTTTTAAGTTGCAAAAAAATGTGCCAAATCCTGATTAAGACTACATGTACAACATGTTGTATACACATTTGTAAAATACGTTAACAGACACACACATTCTTTGGAATTGTAAAAACACAAGTACCTGAACACTTGAAGAGTCTCGACATTTCTGAGGCCATGACCTGTATGATGAGTCCTACACGCATACGTAGCATCTCCTTGAACAATTTGGGCTCCGTTCGGATAAACATAGCCAGGTATATCAGTATTTCCTGTAACAGGCACATATAAACATAGCCAGGTTAATCAGTATTTCCTGTAACAAGCACATATAAACATAGCCAGGTATATCAGTATTTCATGTAACAAGCGCATACAAACATAGCCAGGTATAACAGTTTTTCCTGTAACAAGCACATACAAACATAGCCAGGTATATCAGTATTTCCTGAAACAAGTACAGATAAACATAGCCAGGAATATCAATATTTCCTGCAACAAGCGCAGATAAACATAGCCAGGTATATCAGTATTTCCTGTAACAAGCGCAGATAAACATAGCAAGGTCTATAAGTATTTCCTGTCACAAGGGCAGATAAACTTAGCCAGGTATATCAGTATTTCCTGTCACAAGGGCAGATAAACTTAGCCAGGTATATCAGTATTTCCTGTAACAAGGGCAGATAAACATAGCAAGGTCTATAAGTATTTCCTGAAACAAGTACAGATAAACATAGCCAGGTATATCAGTATTTCCTGTCACAAGGGCAGATAAACATAGCCAGGTATATCAGTATTTCCTGTAACAAGCGCAGATAAACATAGCCAGGTATATCAGTATTTCCTGAAACAAGTACAGATAAACATAGCCAGGTATATCAGTATTTCCTGTCACAAGCGCAGATAAACATAGCCAGGTATATCAGTATTTCCTGTAACAAGCGCAGATAAACATAGCAAGGTCTATAAGTATTTCCTGTCACAAGGGCAGATAAACTTAGCCCGGTATATCAGTATTTCCTGAAACAAGCCTAGATAGTTTAATTTAAACCTATTTATTTTAGCTCATTGCATTGAAAGCCTAAGGCTTATTTGAAACGCTCTCGAGTCCGTTTCCTGGGACTAGAACCAGTACTTGGTGTCTTTGGGGGAGACCTAAAGAGCGCTCCCACTGTGGGGATCGAACCCGTGACCTCCCGATCGCTAGAAGGACACCATATCCACTACGCCACGGCAACCTCGATGATAAGCCCAGATAAACAAAGCCAGGTCTATAAGTTCTTCCAGTCACAAGCGCAGATAAACATAGCAAGGTCTTTAAGTATTGCCTGTCACAAGTACAAATAAACATGGCAAGGTATATAACAAAGCCAAGTATATCTGTATTTCCTCTAACAAGTTGATAAACATAGTCTTTGAAAAGCTTTGCCATTCAACTTAATAACACAACCTTTACAATGGAAGTGGTGTTTCCAAATGTGACAATATGCTAAAGCCTCAATGTAGTTTGACCAATACTTACCGTTACCAATTCCATTATCGCCAGCTAATAAAAATACATGCTAGCCAAGTGTTGTTGTTAACATCTCTCCAGTGATAAAGATCTGCTTATTTTGTCACACTCTCATGCTACAGAGTATGACGAGGTCGCTAATTGCTAGTTTACATGGCTTAATATAAAACCTGCTGCCTATGTGTTTTATGTCCTATTGTTATTAATATCTTGTGTATTGTAACAGCGGTTGTTTAGATGAGCATGTGCAAAGAAGCATACAAAATAAGTTATTTCATTAAATACAGATACAAGAGTTATTACCATTCAAAGACATTTATTTTCACTTTCGCCCCATTTTCAAAAAATAGTTTGCATATGTTGTATACAATCAAAATTAAAATTCACTGGGCCATTGGTCGTTATGATTTCATAAAAACAATGTCCAATGTGCACACATATGATAACATGTTAACAGATATTACCCACTTCCATGTGTTATTCTCATTCATAAACATTAATTTTCACTTTCGCCCCATTTTTAGAAAATAGTTTGTACATGTTGCATTCAATTTACATTCACTGGGCGATTGGTCGTTATAATTTAATAAAAAAAAGTGCCAAATGTGCACAAATATGGTTACGTGTTAACAGCAGATGTTACCCACATCCAAATTGGACTTCAATAACATAAAATTTCAATAGAAAAAGAAACATATCACACTTTTCACTATACTGTATACTTCTGGTTTGTTTTTATTCAATTCTTAAACACATTTATTGTAATTATTCTGATTTTAAAAGTAAGTGATCTGTGATAACCAACCATTACAGATGAAATAACGCATTTAGGTGTCAACCTACAACAAGGTCAAATATCCAAAAAAAAATCACAAAATGACCCGATAATCTCAATAACGTGTAAATCCATGATATATATGAGCCTTGCTCTAAAAAAAACTGGGCTTGGTGCATGTGTGAAAAGTATCGTCCCAGAATAGCCTATTCAGTCCACACAGGCTTATCAGTGACGATACTTTTGCTTTTATGGAATCTTTCCTTCAAAGGAAGTCTCTAATAAATGAATAATCCAGTCTGGGTGGAAAGTGAAGTCTGCACAGGCTAGTCTGGGACGACACTTTACGCATATGCATTTAGCCCAATTTTCCCGGAGTGAGGCTCATATAATATGATAGGTAAATTAGGTACTGCACCTGCGTGAGAGAGGCTGTGCTGAGGTCGGCGCCACAAGACTCGTAGATGATTGCAGCCAGCTCATCTGGGGGCAGCGGGCTGAAAGTATGGCATCATGACATTTATTTAACCCTTTAACCCTTTGAGCACTGGAACCGGATTTTGAAGGCCTTTGCAAACAGTTTGGATCCAGATGAGACGCCACAGAACGTGGCGTCTCATCAGGATCCGAACTGTTTGCTATTCTGATAGTGGTCTTAGAAAACAATTCAAAGAAAATGCTAATTTTAGAAATTCAGCAGACAACATTTTAGCAGACGACAAATTTCCCAGCATGCAAAGGGTTAACACTCAGATACTCATTTTGACACGTTTGTAGTCCCGTATAAAATCAAAAAAATTGAGGACCTTTCTTACTAGATTCAAGTTTTACAGGCCTCATTTCCCGCCCTAAGATACTGATGAGCGGCAAACAGCATAAAACCTGAACAGTCTGCGAGTTACTCGCAGGCTGTTCTGGTTTTATGCTGGTTGCAAATATCATTTTCACTTTGCTTCTTAGCGGGAAAGGGATAACATGGTTTGGAGACTATTGTATTATTTTTATGCAAACTAATTTATTTTTAAGCTTTAGAACTGAAGCTCATTCATGCAACCATGTAATGTAGGACAATATTTTATATTGTTACTATATGAATTATACAGGTTTTTAGAACTGAAGCAAATTACGACTACAAATTGAGACATTTTAATTGATCTAATTATTTTTTCAATATGAATATTTTTATTTTATCCGTAAGATATTACAGATATACATACAAGCATATACTATACATAGTATTTTAAGGACAGGTATTTGATGGTTACATGAAGATATTCCGTAAGATATTACATACATACAATGTACATGCAAGCATGTTATTTTTAGAGTATTTCAAGTACATTTTAATATAATATTAAGAACTGACTCAAATAACGTAAAAACTTTGCATCTGATCAAAACAGAATTGCAATGCCGATGCGGCAGTTTCTCACTCGACCCTCGGTGCATGTGCACTTACCATGTTATAATTTTCTCCCGGTCCGGTGGTAGGCCCACTGACAGCTGCTTCTGTCTCACCAGCAGGTCTGTGGCAGCCTGTGAATTAAGACACAATGCAGATTGAACATGCGTTATTTATTTACACTATGTGCAAGCATCTGGCACTTATTTTATAAACTGTTAAATCATTATAATTTGTGGGACATTAATATTTGTTTATTTCGTGGGTTGACCAATCCATAAATTTAAGATCTCGATGAATTATTATGCCCAACGTTTACATTTTGAAATAACAGATTACAGTTGGAATGAAAGACATTAATATCCAATGCAATTCACCAACACAGTGCGTTTGTTTCACAATCCAGATAAATCCAGATACCATATGCAAATCCCAAACTGTCACTGAGAGTTCACATACCAATGCCAGATCCTCTACCCTCTTCTTCAACATGCCTGCTGCATGCCTCACCAGCCACCACTGCTTCCAATGGCCGGCCTGAAACACAACCCAGCATCAGCTACGATCACTGACTGTGGGTCTTATACCATATGAGCCCAGCGTAGCTCCAGTCTAGCCAGCGTATCCGCGCAGCCTTCGCGCTAATTGTACCCATGAAACCTTTTTTCTTTATTAAATTATAGCAGACAGGGTAGCTCCTGACCAGACTGCGCAAATGCTCAGATTGTTCTGGAATTATGCCGGCGGCATCATGGCATAAGTTCCATTTTTTCATGACGTTGCTCATATATGATTTCGGTTTTAATGGCATCAAGGCATTTTCTCTCATCCAAACAGCTAATTTCCTCCCTTTGAATGCCCAAATAGTTTTACAAATAGTTTCCAACTAAGCTAGATCTATTTCAAAGTTAGCAGAATTGTTTAGCCCAGGAAAGAGGTTGGATATTTTCCTCCCCTCAGGTGTTTCCTTTATCCCAACCCAGACATAAAAATGTAATCAGCAATTAAAACTGTATCTAGAAGCCACCAGAAAGAAAGTGCAAACCCCAAAGACATCTCATTTCCGCAATGTGCTGTGTCACTCCTTTACACTTTTTGGAATAGGGTCAAAATGCAATTAAGTTTTTCAAACTAACCTGACCTTGTGAAATTACTTCTTGGATGTAGCATTTTCACAAGTTTTGTGTCATATATGAAGCAGTTTAGAACAATTACATATTGTGGGGTTAATTATAAATTGTCAACAATAATCTTTTTGAAAGGTAGACACGTAAACTGTTTTTTGTTTAACCAGCATCCAGTATGTTCTCAGAGTTCATTAAATGAAATAACTCAGTTCATGTGAAAATGGATTTTATGCCATATGCAACCAATGTAGGTCCAGACCAGCCTGAACATTCACACAGTCTGTTCAGGGGCTACCCTGTCGGTTAACCCTTTTAGCGCTGGAACCAAATTTTTAAAGGCCATGGCAAACAGTTTGGATCCAGATGAGACGCCACAGAACGTGGCGTCTCATCAGGATCCAAACTGTTTGCTATTTTGATAGTATTCTTTGAAAAAAAATCGAAGAAAATGCTAATTTTAGAAATTCAGCAGACGACAGGTTAGCAGACGACAAATTTCCCAGCATGCAAAGGGTTAATGAGACCACTTAACCTTGCATGACTTTATAGCGCACTTATAGTGAATGCACAGGCTCGTCTGAAGCTACCCTTGCTGCATAAGATGTAAGACCCATTTTTGCATGAAATGGTTCATATGATGTGATCACATGACCAGAGATTTCACAGTCAAGAATTGTTAACCTTTTCATATAGCTCCACTAACAGTTCTCTCACAGTGCATGATTTCCCATCTACCTCAGTGTCCCAATTTTGACCCCTGGAAATAAACAACATAATTTCATGATAACTTGTAAAACAATATGATTGTTATAGCATTTAAGGGAGGTTTCTATCTCAAATGAGTAGGAAAACGGATTGACAGAACCATTACGCAAACTAATCACACACAAATAATAACATAATATATAAATGAACATGTTTTACAACATGAACAGATAATACACTTTGTTAACAACTAGTATCTCAATATAATTGGATTTTTTTATGACAGTGACATTTCGCTTAACAATGCTTGTAATGAACAAGTTGTGAATTGTGTTTGCCTGCATAAACTGGACCTGATAAAGAGCTTAAGTTAACCCCATTTTATATCTGCAATTGTGTGGAGTCCTACCGCATAAACATTAAACCATTTGGGCATTAGTTTAGCCTAGCTTCTTATTCTAATGTTTATTGAAGTAGTTTAAAAATAATAATTTTCTTTCATTGTTCCTCGTCCGTACAAATATAATGGAGTATCATGTTATATAGATTAAGCGTCCACAAAACCACCACATACTTTTTCATGTACAAATATCATGGAGTATGTTATAAGGCATCCACAAAACCACCACATACTTTTTCATGTACAGATAGTGGATGATGTCCGCCTGTTCGTTGAGATTCTCCGACTGCGACAGTTGGTCCACCAGCTCGTGTACGTCCACATTGTTATAGGAGGAGTCGTTGTGGAACTTGTCCATGAACGGCCACATCCTGTGTTGGGCTTTTGGGGACCCGCAGGGGCTCTGCACAGGGCTTCGTTGTGGGGTATGCATAGGGGACATGTTGCCCTTCAGGTGCGGGTGTGTAAGCTCTGCAAATACAATTGTAGTTTAAACATTTAGTTCACATTATATTGAAGTTCTGAGTTTTGATCATTTTGGAAACAAAATGTTAACATGGTTGACAATATTCTTTGAACATTTAGGAAACGTTGTTTATACTGCTTCTTTTAAATGTATTATAATTGACGTAATTATGTGTAATTAATTACTTTGGTACGTTTAACTTTGTTAGTCTAATATATACTCTGGGCATCAATGCACATTACTTGGAATTAACAAAAAAAGGAAGAACGAAATCAGCTTGAAAAAATGAGATAAGAGTTTCATGATGGCCCTATATTGCTCACCTAACAACTATTACTTTCCGTAAATACCAAATGCAGCAAAGCGACCAATTAATTCATGGAAGTAAGGTTTCATAATTACAATATATTGGACCCTACAATGATCAAAATACACGCTTGACCAACATAAGGGATGATGTATTAAAAAAAGTATTCAATCCAGATTTCAGTGGATCCACCTGACTGTCCTGTTTTTCAATATGTTTCTTGTTTATCATGTTGATTGAGACAAGAAATACTACGATGTCATCAAATTTGATGATATTTATTAAATACAAAAGGGACATGATGGCCCTTAAGGGCTCACCTTTCTTCACAGACGCGAAATGTTGAAGACTAGATCTGATAGAGTTACAAACTTAGTAAGAGAACAATGGGATGCTAAATGAACAAGAAATGTCTCTATAGATCACGGATGCATGTTTAACACAAATTTGTCATCTTATGGTGACTTGCATTGCTGCCAAGTTATTTCACAATCATTGTATGGCAAAGTAATGTTGGAGACAGGAATTTTCAAGCTGTCGTATGGCCAATTTGACTTTTGACCTCTTTGTTTGACCTTGATCATTGAGGTAGGAGACAGTTGTCGCCTTATGATCGTTACTTTTGTGCCAAGTTATTTTTAAAATAATTTTCAGTTTTGATATTTTATTTTCATTCTATATGTATTAAATAACTCTTAACCAATAAAGCTCTAAACTTCATATCGTGACCATTCCATAATATAAGGCTTTTGTGAGTACATGTGTATCCTATTCCCAGGGAATACTTTGAACATTACAAGCTTACAACAGTGCAGCAAGATGAATGCATGTAGCAGTATCAGCGTGAGCAAGCACTTAGGCGGTGAATTTTCGCCACCTTTAAGCTGTGACACAGATTGCTTTCATATGTAAGAACTATGTTTTTGAGGCTTATAGATAACAATATTGATGAAACAATGTGTCGAGAGAGAAATATGTCATGAAATATAAAAACTACAAAAATGCTGTGAAACCAGGCATAAAAAGTTTCCACAAACCCAACCCTAATATTTTGCCCCAACCCTCAATTGTGTTTTGGTATTCCAGATTGATGTGTAAAACAATAAATTGTCAAAATGTTGATGTTGTAATCAAAAGTCTTTCAGTGAATATTTACAGCATTTATGGGCACTCATGACTCATTCATGTGGCCTTTATACATGGCACATTATGGGGTTGCTATGGAGACTTTAATTAATAAACCAATGTAAATATAGATACAAAAATGTTCAATTCATATAGAAAATATAAATAAAGGATCTTGCATGAGTGGTCGGTTGTATTGAATTTATTAAACGAGTCATCTAAATGAAGATAAAAACGAGACTTGCCGAGTTTTTATCTTCATTTAGATGACGAGTTTAATAAATTCAATACAAAACGACCACTAATGCAAGATTCTATTTATAACATGACCAACAAAATGCTTTAAAACACACATGTATTCCCCTCCGTGCCATATAGAGGAAAGGTCGATATCTATAACGAAGCAGCAATGCGGTCATTGTGTGTACCTGAGCATGAGAAGTAGTTCTGGACGAATAAGCCTATATGGTTGTGTAACTATAAGCTGCACTCCGCAGTAAAAAAAAAAGTGCATTGTGGGTAAGCAAGTTGCGGTTGTAAATGCCTTGTCTTTGACAGCGCGTATGAATATCTTTTAAGTGATTAGGCTAATTTGCATAGTTATATAACTAGTGAAATAACACCCGTGTAATAAACAAAATTGAGCATTACGTTATTTCACTCCTGAAGCGTAAGTCATGTTATAAACCAATGTAAATATAGATACAAAAATGTTCAATTCATATAGAAAATATAATGTGCTATATTATATGAACATTTCATCGTAATTCTATGTTTAGTAATGGTATGATGAAAACTTTTTGCAAACTTTTTTATGCCTTGCATATGTGAAAAATATTGCATGTCAAAAGGTACAAAAAAAGACATTATCATAAGAACAACTGCTATAAACTACTAAAAATCAATAATCAGGGGATTATCTTCATTTTTAGAGTGACTGGAGATTTTAAGAAAAATGCTCAGACTGAATGCCAGTAATTGCAATGGTACTTTTTTAATCACAATAGGTCTCTGACAAGCCAACTGGAGAACGATATGATCCCTTAAAAGGCAAAGCATCATCAAGATTGAGTCAAACCTGTGGTTTCTAGAGTGGTAATATGTTCGAAGTTGCTGACGCACAACACACCACATACTGCACAACAGTCAACTGATCACAAAAGCTCACCTTGAGCACCTGTACTCACAGATGAGCTAAAGGTTTCATCCAAGAAATTTCAAATCAAACAATTGGTAGAGGGCTCAGCTTTTTTTTAGCCACATTATGCGAAAATGGGTCTAATGCCATATGCAGCCAGCGTAACACCAAACCAGCCTGCGCAGTAGCGAAGTCTGGTCTGGAGTTTCCCTTTCAGGTCATGCAAAGGTTTCGTGGTCCCATTAGCAGACAGCTTACATCCAGACCAGACGCATATGGCATAAGACCCGTTTTGGCATGATGCAGGTCATTTCATTACAGCATGCAGTAAAAGCACCAGCCATCCTGGTGAAGGTACGCTACTATCCAGAACAAACTTAAAGCTAACTTGCGACAGAAACAGTGACTTACCATGATATCTTTCTTAATTGGGCAAAGAGACAAATCAGCAAAATTTGATTTCAAATGCAGTAATAATGAAAACTAGGATAAGTGTTGGTATACATAAAAATTAATGTTTAAAGATATTAATTTCATCATTTAATAATGTTAATTGTTTTCATGCAACATGAGGATATTAAATAAGAATAAGTGACAATTTTACTAAAATACCTTAAGTCAAATAAGTATCAGTGATTTAGTATTGATATGTCAGTGAAAAAAATGTGATGAAGGAAATACTTCACCTTCACTTGTGTTTATCCTTGGGAGGGTTGGTTCTAAAAGAAAGAAACATGTTTTATTATTCATGCATTCAAAAATAATTATAAGTGTATTAAAATACAAGACTAAATTTGTATCAAAACATTCACTGATATACATATATAACACCAAGACAAAAACATACAAAATGGTAACTAATAGGTATACTAATTTACTCTGGATTTAGGTGAAAGGTTTATCATTTTTTACAAAACATTGGGAATAAGCATAGGGTGTGTGGCTGTATTTTTAGTGGCAATGACTTTGAAATATTTAAATTAAATGTATCAATTTTACTAACACAACCAAATATAAGATTCGTCATGCGAAAATGGGTTTTATGCCATAAGCGGCAAGGGTAGCTCCCGACAAGCCTTTGCAATCGTGCAGTGTGGTCGGACAGGGTATCTCCACACCAGACAGCGCTGATGCACAGGCTGGCCTTGAGCTACGCTGGCGGCATATGGCATAAGACCATTTTTGCATGATGCAGGTCATGATTTTATTCTTGTTAAGCGACTTAGTGCCAGAGTAGGAATATGATCATTTTTATACCAGACAATTAAAACAATCAAGCAAAATGAAATGTCAAACTCTTTTGAAAAGTATAATTATGAATTATACAAATGTCTCTTAAAAAAAATTGTTAATAATTTGTATATTTGTTTAAATAAGAAGTAGAGCGAGGTCAGATGTCTCTGAATATGAGGGTATAACCGAGCATTTTTAATATGTTAACATCGGCAATTATTCTTATGTTGTCAGCGTGTCCCTGATACTAAAAAAAATGTTCAGAATAAGCCAACAGTCGTGTTTGGCATTGATGCCATGTTCAACGACTGTCGCTTTTGAGATTCACATTTATGCTTGTTTTTCTCAGGCATTATAAGAAATGAGATAGTCGTAAATAGACACAGCAAAAAAGTAAAATACATACTGCTGTATGCGAGTATAAATCTTAACTTTAATCAAAATTTTGTACGTAGTTGTAAATACCCAACCTCGCTCTACTCTTATTAAATCCATACAATTATTGCTTGATAAGAACACAATGTAAAAACCACAAGAAGATATTACAAAATTGTTATCTCACGTATATTCTGGTTTATAATTTTTAATCAGATAACACAAGCTATGCAATCATATGCCACACAAAAGCATGACTCGCAAAGGAACTACGTGATCTTACATTAATTAGAAGAGGAATCTGCAATAAGCTCAAACAGTCTCTCTCTATACAAGAGCCGCGTTAAAGAAAACTGGGCTTCATGCATGTCGTAAAGTGTCTTCCCAGATAGGCCTGTGCAGTGTGCACAGGCTAATCAGGGATGACATCAGCTATAACAGATTTATGTTCGTTTAAAGGCAGTCTCTTTAAAACAAAATCAAGTCTAGGCGGAAAGTGTTGTCCCTGATTATTCTGTCCTGACTGCACAGGCTAATCCGGAACAGCACTTTAAGCTCCTGCATTAAGCCCAGTTTTCCCAGAAAGCGGCTCATAAGTATATATATGCAAACATTTTCAGAATGTTAATTGCAAATGCTATTAATAAGCATCCGATACAAGCACTTAGTGCAAGTTCACGTTTTGAAGGTTACAGTATGCTTGCATGGTGGTAGAAATGCTAGCCTCTAAACAGATAAGAGAAAACGCACACTTAAAGAAGTACAGAAAGCTAAGTACCAGATATTTTTGAAAATCAATTACTAGGTTATAATCTGACATTTACTCAAAAGTTTACGGTTGTCACATTAAAATATTGATATTTCTTCACAAAACTGATCGTCCACTGACTTTAAATGAATATGTTTGCATTGTTGGTATAATTTAAGTCAAATAAACAATAGCACAAATAAAGAAGTTGTACATAAGTGCAAACAGCTAAAAAGAACTAGAAAGATATTGCTGATCATACGCTGCCATGTGTGTATAAAAACCATTCTGCAGAATAATGCAGCTGACAGCTGCAGAAATAGACAAAAACTAGCCAGACACAAAAAAAGACAGACACAAGAAAATTAGAATAGCAGTTTCCATGGCACCCAACATACCCACAACTCCTTTACGTCTTGACTTCTTTGCTACCAGTGGAAAATGGACGACAAACTTAAGTGTGCAACAAGAGGAAAACTACTAAAAAAAATAAAAGGTGAACGAATGTAATTTACCTAGACATTCATCGAAGAAATCTAGAAGCAAAACGATAATAGATTTTTTTAAACTTATACAAGTTATTTGAAGGTACTTTTTTGTTTTCTGAAAGTCACAACTTGATGTTTTCTATTAGTAGTTATATACCTAAAATACCAGCATACACACTCTACTTAAAACATTAACAGCTGAAACTCCAACTCCACAAAGCTGATAATTATAACACAAAACAGCATTTTTCAAACATAATAAGGATAATAACTGTATGCATCTAATGCACTATTTTGCACTAATGCAGTAACATATTGAACACTGACTACAGGTTATCGAATACCAACATTGTATTGTTGGTTTTAATAAACATGCAATTGTGGTTTGCTCTGGCAACAGTGTTCAATGCATGTGCGTAAATTGTCTTCCCAGATTAGCCTGTGCAGTCCGCAAGTGTTGTCCCGGAAAGTGATGTTCCAAATAATGTTGTACCAGTTGTCCCGGACAGCACAGGCTAATCTGGGACACCACTTTACGCACATGCATTACGCCCTATTTTCCCTGAGCAAGGCTCAATTGTAAATCACTTTACTTTGACCCCAAGTCCTGGCATTAAACCCCTCATGCAAAATGCCAAGAAATGGTGGTACAAATTATACATTGGTTATGTTTGTGAGTACCAATTATATACTTGTCACATCAAAACTGGTAATTAAAAAAGGAGAGCTAATCAAGTAAGATTTAACATGTAACATTTTAAGACATCACCATTGTTCGGTAGTTCTTCTTGTAAGTTTTAATTAAGCTACACTATTTTTAAACACACAAAGCATTGTTTGCAATAAAAACCTCTATTGGTTATTAGGATGGTTTCATGTTTTGAAATTATATAAGTTATTATTCTCAGTTGAATACATGTCTGTTATAACACTAGTATAAGTTAAGGGTATCAAAAACATTGACTGGCTATGATTATTTCTGCAACAAAAATGTGAGCTTCGTTCTGGGAAAACTGGGTTTAATGCATGTGTGTAAAGTCTCATCCCAGATTAGCTTGTGCAGTCTACATAGGCTAATCAGGGATGACCATTTCTGAGTTTAAGGAATTTCCAGTGTAAGTGAAAGTGTTATACATGATTAGCCTGTGCAAACTGCACAGGCTAATCTGGGATGATACTTTACAGACATGCTTTAAGTCACGTTTTCCCAGAGTGAGGCTCAAGTGTTAAAAAAACAATGATTTTGACCAGCTAAGATTATTTCTGCAATAAACATCTAAGTTTGCAGCTCTTGATACTGTCAGTTTCTGAGTTTTGTTTAATGTGTGTAATTAATACGACAATAATAAAAAGGATTTTTTTTTTAAATACATAACTTTCAGTATTAACTTTGCACATCAACATTTATAACTATGTGAGAGGCTAAATTAGGAGAGGATGTAATGTTTCTTAATAAAATGGGTAGAACAAATTATTTTTTTCTGAACTTAAGAATTACAGGTACATTTTGTATTTATTTACAACCTTCAATAACTGCCTTGATCAGCTGTCCTAATTATGCATAGAACACAGAACATAGAACAGGGCGTTCCTAATGATCTATATATATATATTAAGTGCTGGTATATACGTAATGCACAAGTTGTGGCACACCTCCTTAAACAGCATAAGCAACGTCCAGTTCATTTGTTTTTAAAATGTCACATTGCTGCTGATAATAATTACATAAGAAAATAAGCTTTTGTTTTTACAGTTGTATTTAGTTTTGTAAAGGCATTTTACAAAATTGTCCAGCTTTTGCCACATACAGTTTTACATCCTCCTCATCTGCAGTTAACAAATCAATTTCTATTTATCAAATGTCATCAACATAACCACACACTAATTGTGTGAACTATTTATCTACTTATTTAACCATTCAAAATGTGATATTTAAATGTAATGATTTCAAAATTGCTGATTTATTTCCATATGGATAAAATTAAATTAGACACATTTGTATCTCAGACCAAAAACAATTCAGCTATTCAGGGTGGGTGTGTCCACAACAGTGTGTGAGTGGTAGAACACAATTAGTTTGGAGGAGCATGCAGACATTACCTCCCTTCTCCAGCTTCCGCAGAGCCAGAGACAATGCTACAAACAACACAACGTCTATGGTAACAATCAGGTATATGGTGCAAAAATGTGAACACATAGTCACCAAACCCTTCCTAGACTTGAGCATAACAATTTTAAATTTCTGCTTTTATGGAATTTTTCGTTATAAGGTAGTCTCTTCTAAACAAAAAGCAAGTCAAGGCATAAAGTTTTGTCCCCAATTAGCCTGTGCAGACTGTACAGGCTAATCTGGGATGATTTTTTTCGCACATAAAACGGCACATTTAATAAGAACGAGGCCACAATCTTTGACTTACATGTAAGAATAAGAAAAGGACATTAGGGGTTTAATAAAGACCCGGGATATGAGAAAATACCATGATATTTTTATCATAATATTTAACAACACCAAGTTTTTTTATTCAGCTTTAGTAAAAATAAAATTAAATTCCACTCCTAGTTTTGGAAATCATCTGCTTCATATAAAACTTTATAAAAACTCTGACTTATAATCAAGAAAAATCAGTACAGGTAATTTGGAGTAATTAATGATAAGTTGTCGTAAATTCAAAGGTAAGCGCCAAGGTATATCAAAGGAAGATACATATTGGCAGCTTTAATTGATTAAACATTTGTCAAGAAATATCTTATATTTAAAAGCTCGAGTCAAAGATTGGATAGATAAAAACAGTCCACATACAAACAACAGGACATGGGAAACAATGCTGCATGGTCAAAAAACATATAGCAAATAAACTTAATAAAAATATGTAACGCTTGCAAAACTAAATTGAACTATCAAACGTTTGGTGCTTGTAAAAGCTAATGGGATATTAAACATTCTAAAGCAAAAGTTGTATACAAAATATTTCCTTATATTGGACTGGTGGATAAATTTCTAGATGCTTCTGTAATCTAAATTACTGTTAATGTCGTCATTATTACATTATTAAGATTATTCAACAGGACTTAACATTCAATGCAGTTAGTTAATGCAAATCTCACAATGTCAAAACACAAGGAGAACAACATGGGCAATAAAAAAAAAACATCCATTAAAACCAAACTTCACAACATTTGGTATAACATTATATAAGCCCTACAATATGAATATATTTTTCTACAGCATAAAAAATAATTGCATACAAAATGTTTATTTAAGTATACAACAAAGCTGTATGGATATCTGATTACAATTTAAGCTTATAATATATAACCTACTGGCATATTATTATCTATTTGAACTAAATCCTTTTACATGTGAGTTAATAGTCAAACATTACATACATGTATATGGGCACCTTTTTTCACTATGAATAAACTAAGTCTCATTTTTCCACCATGAATAAACTAATCTCGTTTATATATATCTTGCACTATAAGGCTGTTTTTTTCATGGGCGCATCACATATATTTAATGCGCAAACTTATGCCAGTAACTGACAAATGATCTACTTGAATCAGGTAGGGGGAGAAGGGCCGTAGAAAGGATTTCATGACCAGTCACCACACAAGTCATGTTGCTGGGCCAGGAATTGAACCTGCAATCCTGGGGGCCGTTTCATTAACGGTTGCAGCGCAGTTGCAGTTGCAAATTTGCTAACTTGCAACCTTGCGTCCGTTTCATTAAAAAGTTGCAGTTGCAACGTGCACCTGCTGGTTGCAAATTTGTATAGGGCGTTTGCAACTGCCCGTAAATCGATGAGAAAAACTTGCAACTTGCAACTGCGCTGCAACCATTAATGAAACGGCCCCCTGGTATTTGAAGACTACATAAAAATATTAAACTACACATTATGGATACTCACATATGAAAAAAGCAACTTACGGGTGATGGATACTATCACAGACACAGATATGAAAAACCAGCCTTAAGTTTAAATCAAGTGTAAAAACAATATGTTACAAAACATGCAAAAATTAGTTTAATTCTGAATATAAAGAGTACAAAATCTTGTTAGAGTTAATCTGTCAAGTGTTTTTTCTTCTTCAAATAATCAATGAATCAACAGATATCAGTCATCAGATATACTAAATAGTCTGACAACATTGACCTTTTCCTCATGAATATTCCTTTTGTTTTGGTGTCCTTTTATCAGAAAACTGTTGACAAGCCATCCTTTTTAAAAGTTCAATGTATTGTTCCATATTCAATAAATTTAAATAAACATTGATAAGAAAAATAACAATATTACTGTCCACAAAAAGTTCCAAAAAAGTATGATTAAGTACAGTGTAATGGAACATAGTTTCAATGTGTAAAGATTTACAGGAAAATACACCATGATTAATGTTGACCATGAAATTGTAAGAAAAAAAAATTTCATAAGCAAAATTTAGTTTCACACAAAAAAAGACATTCATGTTCATGTTAACAGATTATGACTATTATAACATTCCAACGTTAAAGGTTAAACACTTCATACAGATATCCCAATAAATCGCTCCAAAATGAACATTTTCATAACTTCTTATTAATTATTAATAGTCTTTAGGGAAGCACTTNAACCCTTTGAGCGCTGGAACCGGATTTTGAAGGCCTTTGCAAACAGTTTGGATCCAGATGAGACGCCACAGAACGTGGCGTCTCATCAGGATCCAAACTGTTTGCTATTCTGATAGTGGTCTTAGAAAAAAAATCAAAGAAAATGCTAATTTTAGAAATACAGCAGACAACATTTTAGCAGACGAAAAATTTCCCAGCATGCAAAGGGTTAAGTTTAAATCAAGTCTAATAACAATGTGTTACAAAACATAACAAAATTAGTTTAATTCTGAATATAAAGAGTACAAAATCTTGTTAGAGTTAATTTGTCAAGTGTTTTTTTTTTCTTCAAATAATCAATGAATCAACAAATATCAGTCATCAGATATACTAAATAGTCTGACAACATTGACCTTTTCCTCGCGAATATTCCTTTTGTTTTGGTGTCCTTTTATCAGAAAACTGTTGACAAGCCATCCTTTTTATAAGTTCAATGTATTGTTCCATGTTCAATAAATTTAAATAAACATTGATAAGAAAAATAACAATATTACTGTCCACAAAAAGTTCCAAAAAAGTATGATTAAGTACAGTCTAATGGAACATAGTTTCAATGTGTAAAGATTTACAGGAAAATACACCATGATTAATGTTGACCATGAAATTGCGAGAAAAAAAGAATTTCATAAGCAAAATTTAGTTTCACACAAAAAAAGACATTCATGTTCATGTAAACAGATTATGACTATTATAACATTCCAAAGTTAAAGGTTAAACACTTCATACAGATATCCCAATAAATCGCTCCAAAATGAACATTTTCATAACTTCTTATTAATTATTAATAGTCTTTAGGGAAACACTTTTATATAAGTGCAATAAATAAACTATGTGCTCTTAAGTGCTTCATAATTCTAAGTTCTACTGCGCTATTTTCTATGGAAATCTACTTACTGCAGAACATCGCAAAACTTATGATGTAACATGTAACATCTTAAACCTTAAATTTTCACAATCATCTCATACTAGTAGTGACCATTCAAGTGAAAAGTACACATATTTAGGCACAATGGCCTCTGAATTCACTACCTTTTGGAGACACATCTGATGGGAAGTACGT
The DNA here is from genome assembly GCA_007657795.1 of Dreissena rostriformis. Classification (NCBI taxonomy): domain Eukaryota; kingdom Metazoa; phylum Mollusca; class Bivalvia; order Myida; family Dreissenidae; genus Dreissena; species Dreissena rostriformis. The sequence goes on from VMBQ01003899.1 coordinate 22,449, forward strand.
TGAGTTAATGAAAAGTGTTTAAAAGCTATTACAAAAATATTCTGGGCATATCATGAGTCAAAATCAATTGATTAAATTGCATTATGTGTGTGAAACAGGAACATGACATATATGTAGTAATAATTATAATAAACACAATTAAGAAAATGCATCTGCAATATTTTATAAGGCTTTACACGGGAATGAATGAGGATATCAATTTTGCTATTTACGCTCATTAAATTATACTTATAAACATTTGTTAAGAAAACATCCTGTTGTTATGTTCACACCAAGAACATGGTGCAAATGATTTTCCCAGACAGACTTAGCATAGAATATGCTTGTGATAAGTAGGGTTAATTTCAATACTACATAAGGACAAATGCCTGAATTATAGAGGAATTGATACTCAAGAAGAGAATTTAAACTGTGGGAGTGTTCATTTTTTTCCAATGAACACAAATAATCACAAAATGGCATTCCAGGGCAGGTATGACTAAACAATACAAATAATATTCAAATATACAAGTAAGGCTGAGCTTAAACAAAAGTGAGGTGCATTCATCTAGTTATACTTAAAGCAGCATGGATAATGGCGGGACACTTAAACCTTGCCTTCGGATAAATGTTAAATCTCTAGATATGCCAAGAATAATATAAAATATAGGAGCCTCGCTCTGTGAAGAGGGGGTTTAATGCATGTGTGGAAAGTGTTGTCCCAGATTAGCCTGTTCAGTCCACACAGGCTTATTAGGGACGACACTTTACCCATTGCATTAAACCCTCTTTTCGCAGAGCCAGGCTCATAGAGAATGATGGCAGACTGGCATCAATAACCAAAAAGGAACGTTTTGCTGAGCGGAAAGTTAAGCTTTTTATATACTTCCTTGCTTGCCATATTTATCTGTGTAATGAATGATCAAATGTGATACACTTTTTCATTATATGATACTGGCTGTATACAGAAATAGCGCTATTCAGAAATATAGAAAGTACCAGTATCAATGAATTTTCATGAAACTAGATCAGAAAACTGTGATGGGAGGATGACAAATTGTTTTTATTTGTGTGTTAATTGAGAATGTCTTATAATTACATATTTTGTTTCACTGATGCTAATAGAAAATAGTAATTATTTTCTTGAACAGCATACTAACAAACAAAACAGTGAAATACTAATTTTATTTCACTACTTGTTTACCATATCTTACTATTTTGCATCAAAAAAGAGATATATAGCAAGTACCAAAATGATGCATTATAAATATCCAAATGATTTTTTTTCCCATTAAATTATACATTTTATATGAGCTACTTTCTGGGAAATAAATAATCTTTAAATGAAGTTTTAATTTAGGTGCAATGTGTTGTCACTGATAAGCCTGTGCGGAATGCACAGGCTAATCTCGAACGACACTTTCAGCACATAAAAAACAGCCCTGTTTTCCCACAGCGCGGCTCATTCTATTAGTGCCAAGACTGCCATCAGACCCTTGATGTGACCCCTACTGGTGAGATACGGGTAATACACACGTTACCATGAGATACGGGTAGAACACACGTTACCTGGGCCTGGGCGTGGGGAGGTGGGGCTAGTTAGCCCCAGGTTAACACCCCTCGACTGCAGCTGAGCGTGCAGAGCTCAACACAGAACATGGTACAGTGAGGTTCATGTACGTACGCAACATTCTATGGACATTGGTAACGTGATAGTGACATATGTAACAATATACCATCATACATAAGGGTATAAGTGTAATGGAGAATTATTGTGACATATGTAATGTTACACTGACATTCATAACATGACAGTGACATATATAATGTTACACTGACATTCATAACATGACAGTGACATATGTTATGTTACACTGACATTCATAACATGACAGTGACATATATAATGTTACACTGACATTCATAACATGACAGTGACATATGTAATGTTACACTGACATTCATAACATGACAGTGACATATGNAAGCAGAAAGTGTTGTTCATGATAAGCCTGTGTGACAGCACAGGCTAATATGGGACGACACTTTAAGCATGTGCATTAAGCCCTGTTTTCCCAGAACGAGGCTCATATGTAAGTTAAAGCAGCACTGGTTTGTTTCTCAATACCGTAGCTCACATTGTGATTTTCAAGCAGTAACATAGCAGGCATCTTTGCAAATAGTGTACCATTAACTACAATCGAAATTTACGTTTAAAATATATCTTGATTATTTTTATAATTATATTGTATTACCAACTGTGCTTAGAGCAATTGACCTGATTTGCATGCACATTAATGTAGTAATGAAAAATAAGTAAATGATTTTTTTTCTAATAAGATAATAATAAGATTGAAGGTGAGAAAAAATGATAAATTAAGTATACAGCAACTTTTTTTTCATTTACATTTACTATTATCTCCCTTTAAAATTCCCCCATTTGGCTACCAGTATTTCAGGCTAGCAATAAAAACACCAATTCAGTTGAAATTTCCTCCATTTACCATGGTTGCATAATGATTTTGGCCTGTAGATTATAAATGACCAGTACAAACTGGTCTGTCAGTGAATGGTTTGGCCAACAAAAACACTTGTTTGAATAATCCAATAGATTCATTGCACATCCATGTACTAACAAGAGCACCGCCTTGCGGGTGCAGACCGCTCATCTATTTTTCTTTTTAAAGGTGTAGGGACCTATCTCAATTTCAATCACAAAGGAGGGAGGGGTGGAGTGGAGAGGGGTGTATAGTGTGGGGGTATTTTTTTTGGGGGGGGGGATTCTTGGGTGGGATGGTTGGACGTTATTTCAAAAATAAAATAATAAAAATAAATATTTGTGTTTTATAACCATGTTTGAAAAAAAAACAAGAAATGTGTTTCTCAGAAACACAATGCCCCCTATTGCGCCGCTTTGAAAAAAAACAAATTCTTCTTTTTACCTTATACCTTGAAGGATATAATTATATGACCTTGACCTTGAACTTCAACCACTCAAAATGTGCAGTTTTATGAGAACGCCTCTTTGAATTATTAAATTATTATTTGTTTGACCTTTGACCTTGAAGGATGACCTTGACCTTTCACCACTCAAAATGTGCAGCTCCATGAGATACACATGCATGCCAAATATCAAGTTGCTATCTCCAATAATGCAAAAGTTATGGCAAATGTTAAAGTTTTCGGACGACTACGACGACGACGACGACGCCGCAGACGAGAGGGCTATGACAATACCTTGGGTTTATTTGAAAACAGCCGAGCTTTAAACCACCTGCAGCTATATACAATAAATGCAAAGCAATCAGACAGTATCTTGGCAGACAGCCGCACTTGCGAAGACTATACATGTATACATTGATTGACAAACGATCACTTGAAGCTAATGGGATCATGCACAAATCTTATGCCATGTGCGGCCAGTGTAGCTGCAGAACAGCCTATGGATTCAAGCAGTCTGGTCAGCATATCCACTGCAAATTCATTGGAGGTTTTGTGATTTCATTAGAAGACAGGTTAGCTCTTGACCAAACTCAGTGACTGCACAGGCGGGTCTGGAGCTACGCTGGCCGCATATGGCATAAGACCCTTTTCCTGCATGATGCGGCTCATTGAGCGTGACACTATTGTATCTGGTATGGAAATTATTAGAATATACAACAGTTTCACACTCAATACTTGATATGCATAAGTATTTAAATTGTTTATTAAACTTTCACAAGTGTTAAAATGAAAAAAAAATATTACCATGAAAATTATAACAATTATTTTGTACCTGAAAAAAATGTAAAAAGATCATAATATTTTTGGTAGAACTGGAAATTTGGAAATGGAATGAAAGAAATGGAAAGACCACCAAATAGAATTTTCTCAACAACAAACACTGGTACGATTACTGGGTACCGGTATGTAATAGAAACACAACTAAATGTTATCAACTGAAATGAGATTTGTTGATACATGTAGTATGCATATCCTAACACAATTCATTAGTAAATCAGCCTATGGACTTGATTATTACACATAATGATTTTATATTTATCCTAGTATTCAACGGCATATGTTGGCTTCCAAATGATATATCTGAACACAGAAAACAACTACATTTATTCTAATCAAATGGAATGCAAGTTTTAACGATTATTTTCCTGCACAAAAATTGGTAAACTTTTTTAAGTTTCTGAACTTTTTTAGTTCAATAATAATACAACAGTAAGAAAATACAATTCATGATTTAACTAAAATGAACCTCGCTCTGTGAAAAGCAGGTTTAATGCATGTGCATAAAGTGTAGATCCAGATTAGCCTGTGCAGTCCTCACAGGCTAATCACGAACAACACTTTCCGCCTTAACTCAATTTTTGTCAAGAAGAGTCTTCCTTTAAACAAAAAATACAATTAAGCGTTAAGTGTCATCCCTGATTAGCCTGTGTGGACTGCACTGGCTAATCCGGAACAACACTTTACGCACATGCATTAAACCCCCTTTTCACAGAGCGAGGCTTGAATATAAATGTGCAAGAAACAGCAATGGCCAACACAGTGCCTGAATACTGGAACAGAATAGCAAACTCGTAACATGGGTGCATGGGTATGCTTGAAATATACCAGGTTCCTCATAACTACGAGCTCTTGGCAATGGCAATATGTCTTTATCAGCTAAAACAAATTCCAATGATCAATGAAATAATAAAAAATATTACCAGTACTGGTTATAACATAAACTTAAACATGAACACCAGTGAATCCATTTCTGTTTCTTTATATCATTAAACAATAATTCCTGGTACATAGTACTAACATTGGTACATAAAATTAAATACCCCTTAAGTGAATATCATCAAAGTAAAAGTAATACTTACTAAAATTGACAAATTTGGGATTGTGTGTTTTTCATAAAATTCATACAAAGAATGACATATTTTTGAAGCGTCAGAAACAATCAAATAAATATGATACTTAATGGTACAAACTGCAGATATTTGCTGTAATTCCCAGAGATAAATAACCATTTACAATTCCTGCTAGTTGTGCCTAAAGTGCTTTATTTTATCTCTTATCTCGACTGCATACCTGGTATGTCTTGGGCGTCAACCGTAATCGACCTTGACCTTCGCACAATGCCCCTAATGGAACTGTGTCGGTAGGATCGCGACGCTTTCTTACCAAAGCTGAGCAGCCTGGGACGTGGGCAAGACTTCTTGAGTACGTCACCAAGGAAGTCGGAGATTTGCGAATCTGAGTAAAGAAATAAGAAAAAAGAAATGTAGGCCGTTTTCTGGGAAAACTGGATTGAATGCATGTGCGTAAAGTGTCATCCCAGATAAGCCTGTGCAGTCGGCACTGGCTAATCAGTGTAGACACTTTCCGCTTTTATGGAATTTTTTATTTAAAGGAATTCTATTCTTCATGAAAATCAGGTCTAGGCAGAAAGTTTACACACATGCATTAAGCCCAGTTTTCCCAGAATGAAGCTCATTGTAAGGAAAAGTACATTTTTATAATTTCTAAGACATGATGCAAGCTTCTTTCAAATTATAGAAGAAAGCCTGCCTTAACTGAAAGATTTTCATGAGATATTAGATATTTCATATGCATTATTAACCAATCATTGCAGCTGGACATCACTATTTTAGTAGTTTAACTAATTTATACAAAAAAACAATTGCATTTTGTTTGTGATTTTCCGGAATGCAAATGGTTATGATTGTTTATTTAGATAAATAGAAATTTATCCTCAAACAATTTATTGCAAGGACTTCAATCGGTTCTTGGCTAAACCCAACTCTGTCTATTAGCCCTACCTTGGAACATGACCCCTTGGGTGTTGCAGGCTTTGAACCCCAGTGAAATGACTTAAACAATTTTAGTAATTGACCACTATACAATTGAACACACCTCATATTGAACCCCTCATGATTGCTTTGAAAAAGATTGGTAATTCTTTTTTTTTTAAATTAACTTTTAGTTCTGATGACTAACATATGAAGCAGACCAGAACAATTTTGAACAAATTTGAAAGAAGTAACACAAAAAAAATCATTCCTAAGAAGTTTTGTTAAAATCTGCCAAACAGTTTTGGACAAGATGTCTACCTTGGCCTGCATACTGCGTGTCAGTGTTAACGAAGCTCAGTTTGGTGACGCACGATGTGGAGACAAAGTCGCTCATGTCCCCCAGGTGGACCCGGGTACCGGCTATGTAGCCGCTCTGTAGCTTCTTGATGGTTCCCACAAGCGAACTGGGCAGCTTCTGGTTATGGTCTGCAGAAAGACAGGCAATGTGAGTGTGACAAAAAGCTGAATAAATATGGACCCTGATTTATTTGATGCACATTTTGAGAACAATGTATTATTACTACTCGTCCCTAAAATGTTGTTTATAATTTGTTATAACTAACGGTAGTTACATGTACTTGGTACCGTATGAACATTGGCTTTTACACTGTTTTTTTTTTAGAAATCGGGATGTCAAGCATTAAGGTCGAGCACAAAGTGATGTATTTGAATACAAAAAAGAAATTTAAAATTGCCATCTGCTAGGAAATTATGCATGTAGTCAATCTAAACTTATATAAATGATTTAACTGATCACAGTACAGTAAGTCATTCCCTGAATTCATAAACCACTAATATTTAAGTTCCATCAGAACAATAAAAAAGTTATAAATGCTTACAAAGAACACTGATCAGTCTATTAATATGCTAAAAATAAGTATTTTGTCATATGCGGCTAGCGTAGTCTAGTCAGGAGCTATGCTGTCAGTTTATAAGCCTTGAAACCTTGTGTGAATTTATAGCGAACGGCGCACAGGTGTTGGGCGCGTGGCCAAGTCACTTTAACACTATCAATATGTCATAAAACATTTTTTATCAAAAAAAAAA
>VMBQ01003899.1:29596-78890 GCA_007657795.1 Dreissena rostriformis
TATATATATATATATATATATATATATATATATATATATATATATCATATCAGAAAAATGTTTTTTTTTTTTTTATAAAAAATGTTGTTTTATGACATATTGATAGTGTTAAAGTGACTTGGCCACGCGCCCAACACCTGTGGAATAGCGTAGCTCCTACCCATACTGCACAATTGTGCAGGCTGGTCTGAAGCTACTCTGGCCTCATATGGCATAAGACCTATTTTTGCATGATGTGGGTCACATGTACAACTACGTATAAAGCCTTTATGTTGCTTTCAGGAGACGTTTCATCTTTTGTTCAATTGGGGAGGGTTGGAAAACAAAAAAATTGGAGCATATAAATAATTTTCTAGATAGTATCATTTACTTTTGTTATGTCCCACAATACCCATACAGAACAAGAAGCTGACATACATGTCCCACAATACCCATACAGAACAAGAAGCTGACATACATGTTAAAGTGTTTCTTGAATACAAGGGTAAATACATCTAAACTACCGGTAAAGGTGTATACAGGATACAATTGGTTACAACAAGCACACATTTAATGTTAGTCAAGAACAGTTAATCAACACAAAAAGTGCTCAAAAAGTGGACAGACTAGAGATATTAGTTGCAAAGGTCCACTATACAAAACGAAACCATTGTAAATAGACTGTCAGCAATATAAGATCTATGTTAGAAGACCAGCACATGCCTTACAGGAAAGCTAGGTTAATTCCACACACACTATGGACATTACTCTGACAATGTTGTTGCTTACCAAGTAAGGTGGAATGTAAGGTTATAGCTAAGAGCGGACGGCCCATGCCTTTCCAACAATGTTTTATGTAGGACACTTCCGAGCGCAGAATATCAACCATAAATTGGGTGTCAAGGCTTGTGTAAAATTGCTGGGAGTCCAAAAACTGTGGATTACACACAAAAAAGAAATAATGTAAGTCTTGTGTCAAAATTCCTCTAAAATATGTATTGTGCAACCACCCAAGCTATGGTTTGTCAGACATAAAAAATAATCTAATTCATCTGCTTGCGTCCTTCAATATGTCGAGGATTCCTATGAAACATAATGAAAAAGCATGGACAATTAGCTGGCTGTGGTTGCTATGACTACAAGCCTTGAATCCACTTATCAAACATGCCTGAACCTATGGCGTACCATTTGGGTCAAAAGTCAACAAGACCTACTAGGTAAAAAGAAAAAATGTACTTCGACGTACAATATGTACGTCTAAGTACATTTTTTTGTACTTTGACGTACAAAATTGTACTTCGATGTACATGTTTGTACTTCAATGTACAATATGTAAGTCAAAGTACATTTTTTTGTACTTTGATGTACAAAATTGTACTTCGACGTACATGTCTGTACTTCGACGTACACATTTTCTGAACAGCCAATCAAAACATTCGTCTCTTGAGCCGTTTTCCCTTAGATTTATTCATAATAAATGTTTAAAATCTCTTTTTTAATTGAGGTCAAAATGAATGAAAATTGAAAAAAAAAGAATTACAAATAAGTATCTACTTGACGGTATTTATTCTAAAGTCATTTCAAGGGCTGTTTGTAAAACATGCATGCCCCCCATATGGGCTGTCAGTTGAAGTGGCAGCCATTGTGTGAATACGTTTTTTGTCACTGTGAACTTGACCTTTGATCTAGTGACTTGAAAATCAATAGGGGTCATATGCCAGTCATGATCAATGTCCCTTTGAAGTTTCATGATCATAGGCCTAAGTATTCTTGAGTTATCATCAGGAAACCATTTTACTGTTTCGAATCACCATGACCTTGATCTTTGACGAAGTGACCTGAAAATCAATAGGGGTCATCTGCCAGTCATGTTCAATGTACCTTTGAAGTTTGATGATCCTAGGCGTAAGATTTCTTGAGTTATCATCCAGAAACCATTTTACTGTGTCGAGTCATTGTGACCTTCACCTTTGACCTAGTGACCTGAAGTCAATAGGGGTCATCTGCGAGTCATGATCAATGTACCTATGAAGTTTCATGATCCTAGGCATAAGCTTTCTTGAGTTATCATCCGGAAACCATTTTACTGTGTCGAGTCACCGTGACCTTGACCTTTGACTTACTGACCTGAAAATCAATAGGGGTCATCTGCAAGTCATGATCAATGTACCTATGAAGTTTCATGACCCTAAACGTAAGCCTTCTTGAGTTATCATTTGGAAACCATTTTACAGTGTCAAGTCACCGTGACCTTGACCTTTGATCCTAGTGACCTGAAAATCAATAGGGATCATCTGCGAATGATGATCAATGTACATATTAAGTTTCATGATCCTAGGGGTACGCGTTCTTGAGTTATCATCTGGAAACCATTTTACTGGTTTGAGTCACCATGACCTTGACCTTTGACCTAGTGACCTGAAAATCAATAGGGGTCATCTGCCGGTCATGACCAATGTCCCTATGAAGTTTCGTGATCCCAGGCCTAAGCGTTCTTGAGTTATCATCCGGAAACCATTTTACTGCTTCAGGTTACTGTGACCTTGACCTTTGACCTAGTGACCTGAAAATCAATAGGGGTCATCTGCGAGTCATGATCAATGTACCTATGAAATTTCATGATCCTAGGCGTAAGCGTTCTTGAGTTATCATCCGGAAACCATTTTACTATTTCGAGTCACTGTGACCTTGACCTTTGACCTAGTGACCTCAAAATCAATAGGGGTCATCTGCCAGTCATAATCAATGTACCTATGAAGTTTCATGATCCTAGGCCTAAGCGTTCTTGAGTTATCATCCAGAAACCATCTGGTGGACGGCAGACCGACCGACCGACAGATTGACATGTGCAAAACAATATACCCCCTCTTCTTCAAAGGGGGCATAAATATTATTAACTGCTGAGACTGGTCTAGTATAACATATTTGTTTTTCTGTCTAACAAAATAATTCGAATCTTGAGACAATTTGTAAAAAGTGAAATGCAATGCCACTGCGATGACCAATTTTATATATTAAGGGTCTCTAAGAAGTCTTAACAAAAGTTTTGTTTTAACCTCCAGTTATCATTACTAAATAATTTTCACAAAATTAAAAATACAGACAGATTTCTTTTTAACCTTCAGATTATATACAGTAAGGTGTCTTCTGATTGGCTAACACTCAAGGGTCGGTAAAAAATGAAAAATGTACTTTGACGTACAAAATTGTACATTTTTCTTTTTACCTAGTAAGTCTTGTTGACTTTTGACCCAAACGGTACGCCATATGAACCAGCATTGTGTTGTTATCTTGACACCATCCATTTAATTGTAATAATAATATACTCTACACACATTTCTGGAGTGTATAAAGAACTTTTATTTTATTTTCAACGAGACATTGTACTTTTGTGCTCTTTTTTGGGTGTTACTTTTAGATGATATCTATTACTACCAATACTTTTTTCATTATTATAAGATTTAATTGAAAAACCACCTCCCAGAAGGCAACATATATGTATGGCAGCATGGTCAAACAAGAATGACCGTGAAACTGATGAATGCTCCCAGAGGTTGCGTTTTGTCAATGTATGAGTTATTTGTAAGGAAACGGATTATTATTCAAAGGACTCCCTAAAAACTTGCTGGAGCACAATAAAATGAGAATTATTGTATTTTCCATGAAACTTCATTAGAAAATTTCAAGTAATCAATCATAGGGCAATAATGGCCTAAAAAATCATTGAAGCGAAACAACCTGAAAATATATGAATGTTCACACAATAGGGATGCTACATATGAAGTTTAATACAATTTGGATCATAAGTGTCCAAGATAAAATGTGGAAAGACATTATTATTTAAAAGGCAATAAACCTCTGAAAAATCAACAGAGTCGAATAACCTGACAATTTTGTGCATGTTTACCTAAAAAAACATGAATATAAACTTTCACCAAATTCAGATCTTAGTTATAAATAATCAAAGGCCAATAACTCCATGAACAATCATTGGCCTGGAATGATCTGAAGTCCACCATATAGGGAGGCTGCATATCTATCAAGTTTCATCGACATACAGATCATTAGTGTCTGAAGGCATGTGGGATACACAGTGACATATGAATAATCAAAGGGCCATAACTCCCTGTAAAATCATTAGACCGGAGTGACATTAAAGGAGTGATGCATACATGTATCAAGTTTTATAAAATTCAGATCATAAGTGTTTGAGATCTCTCGAAGAAACAAAAGGTGTGACAGACAGAAGGACATCTAGTAGGACAAAAACGCTTATTGAGGAAATTTGTTAAAGACCCACGCAAACTAAATTCCATCAAAATTGGAAATCAAATTGACAGACAAAGCGGTGACTATAAGCTCCTCCCTTTTCGGGGAGCATACAAAAAGATAAGTAAGGTAACCACAGTAACCACAGAAAGCATACCAAAAAAAAATAATCTTAAAGAAAAAAGTAGGCCATTCAACATTCATAATATAACGGACACATAAAACTACACAAGTGATCAACTATGATTGAAAAATGAAAAAACAAATGTTAATATGCAAATGATATGAAATGTTATGTATTTAATGTATTTAATACCTGGAACATCTTCATATTGGTATTTGAGAAAAATGTCTACCAAATTTTAAGGTACATAATTATTTTCTACTTGCACATTGGCAAGAATGGAAAACTCTGAAGGAATGCCCTTGCTTCTGCAACACCTAAGCCATAGCAACATTGTCAGTTTCATCATTATAATCTGTAAGCTTTAGCTTCACTTATGTTCTTGAGATATTCTAGCAATATATATATATATATATTGAACAAAATACATTAGGTGAATGTTGGATTGTTTGAAAAAAAAGTATTCCAAATTCTGCCCTGTTGTCTACAGGTGAATTATTGTATGATAAAGAAAAATTAATGTGCAGTGTCACTTTAGTAGTTTTTCATATAAATCCCTATGAAAGGAAATGTTCAAACCCTTAACAGTGGGAAATTCAAGCCAATGTTGAAGCTCGATTCTATTAATGCTTGCCATCAATATACTTTCATAAATTAGTTACATGTATCTGTGACATAGCCCATCCACCTGCAGACAATCAATAAGCAATTTGCAATGTAAAACTCTTTTGAGAAATGATGTGAAGGAATGGAAACAAATGAGCCTCGCTCTGGGAAAATGGGGCTTAATGCATGTGCGAAGTGTTGTCCCAGATTTGCGTGTGCAGTAAGCACAAGCTAATCTGGGACAGCACTTTGATTTTCATTTAGAAATGACTTCATTTTATAAAAAAAATCCATTAAATCATAAAGTGTTATCCCTGATTAGCCTGGGCTGACTGCACAGGCTAATCTGGGACTGCATTTTAAGAACATGCAATAAGCCCAGTTATCCCAGACCAGGCTTATTTGAGAAATGGTGTGAAGGAATGGAAACAAATGATACACTGTTTGCTTTGGAATGATTTACGATAAGCATATATATTTGAAAAAATACATATAACTTGAAAAATGTACATGAAAGTCGGACTGCTCACCCCTACTGCAGCATTAAGGATCAACACTGAAGCTATAAGCAAACATAGCGTCAGTCTAGGGAAAGATCTGAGTGACAGTTTGCTGCTAATAAGGCACAGGACACAGTGCCCGGTCATTAAGCGAACATTTTCAAATCATTTGCTAAATCCAGTGATTTCATGAGTTTGAGGCTTTTTATTAACTTTTTTAACATATGCCCTATTGTTTTTCTAATAATTTGCACAAATTATATTGAATTTCTAATGATCTTGAGCAATCCTCTTTTGAACAGCCCTCTAAGGTGGAATCAAAAACAGAGCACGCTGCAGCACACTGCCATTACCTTCCAGAACTTTCCCAGAATTAAGCTACATGCATAACTTTTTTAGAAAAGGACACAGTGGGAGAATGAACAACAGGCTGAAGGCCACACCTAGCATGGAAGTGTTGATGGTGCACACAAACGTTGGACGGCCCATCATACGCCAGTTTCGCGCCAAGTCTTCCATGTTATTTTTCATCGTGTCAACAAGAAAATCAATGTCAAGTGCCAAGTAAAACTGATGTTGATCTATAAACTGAAAAACCAAGTGGGTTAAATAGTCATCTTACGCATATAAATGAATAAATGTTGTATAAATACATAACTATACCTCAAAACTTCTAATGACTGATGAATATATGGATAAAAACATGTTAACATGTATAAACAACAAATATTCTTTTAGTTCTCTCATATCTCTGGTTAAATGAAGTAATTTACATCCAAGTTTAATTAATAAAGATATATAGGATCTGGCATGAGTTGTCATATCATACCATATTTTATAAAACGAGTTCAGGAATTTTGGTGAGCCTTTGGCGAGCTTACTAACGAATTTCCTGGACGAGTTTAATAAAATATGGTATGATATGACAACGAGTGTCAGATCTTTTTTATCACATGCTTTCAAATGAGCAAATTAAATAAATATTTACGCAAACATAAAACTAAGCCAATGAAAACGCTTAAAAAGTATATTACACATGTGTAATATAAAAATATATGTAATGGTTATATTACATGGGAAACAGAGTATGGCATGTGATAAAGATAAGTAACAACATAATTACAAAGACGTTCCATGGAATAATTTGTTAAATAATTAATCAGTATTTATGTCTGATAGGTGTGCATCCAACAGCTCTAACAGTAGTATTTCAATTCCTTGCATGCTGATTTTTACTGCATCAAATTGAAGTAAACTACAACACATTGACATTACGCTATAAAATTACATATTTTAGCAGTGCTTTGGGAAAACCAGGTTAAATGCATGTGCATAAAGTGTCGTCCTAGGTTAGCCTGTGCACTCCACACAGGCTAATCAGGGAAAACACTTTCCACTTTTATGGCATTTTTCATTTGAAGGAATTCTCATTTAAACTAAAAACCAGGTTAGGCAGAAAGTGTTTCCCTGAGTAGCCTGTGCATACTGCAAAGGCTAACCTGGGATTACACATAATGCACATGCGTTAAGCCCGCTTTTCCCAGGGCAAGTCTTGAGGCCATTTTTATATGAAGTGATTGCAATGCCCATACTAGATGAGCCATGCCTGTTTACCTGTGGTATAAACGCAAGTATCTGGTCCTGCAGTATGTAGAGCTTACTGGTTGCTAGGAGACCAATCTCACTGGAAGGGCGCCCTGTCAAACCCATGCCTTTGTTCTTCCCTAGCAAGCACACACACAAGCACACGCATTTGTTTTGCAATATTGAAACATATTTATCACATTTACAGAAACATTATTGCATAATCTAACCTGAGCTAAAAAGGCTAATCTGGGACATCATTTTACGCACATGCATTAAGCCCTGTTTTCCCAGTCTGTGGCTTCTTATGAGTTGAGACTCAGTTTGAGATTGAGAGCTGTGGTACTTGTAGAACTTATTTTTACACAAACTCCTCTTAACAACTAGAGCCTTGTCACAAACGGGATACCCTGCACTTCTTTGTCAGTTATGTTAAAGCGCAAAATTAATAGCTCAAGAATGTGTGAAAAGTGTCTTGCAGATCTAAACATGATTGTGTTGGCATATTTGAAGTTTCAATTGAATTGCTTGAATGTGCATGTCGTTTGCTCCAGAAACTTATAACTTAATATTCTATGCAGAAAAAAGGACCAACAGACAGCATGACTTCAAAACACCCCCTCCCTGCGTTGTATTCCAAATGGCAAGCTAACAAATTAATATCCCTTCCCACAAGTAAAGTGAAAATGGCTACCAGCATTAAACCAGAACAGCCTGCGAGTTACCCGCAGTATGTTTAGGTTTTATGCTGTTTGCTTCTCATTAGTTTCTAAGGGTCGAAAATGACGCCTTTAAATCTTGCATCTATTTAATGTAATTTTTCTAAGGGACAACAAAGTGTGAAAATGCATATCTAATGGAAAAGGGTTCATAATCTCACCAAGAAGAGAGTAGATTTGACTCAGGACCCTGGCAGGGTAGATCTGTATTGGGGCCACCTGGCTCACAGTCTGCACAGCGATGCCTTGCTCGGCCATCAGGCTCTGCATGATCACGTCCTCAGCTATCACCACAACTGAAATACGACCATATACAATCAGACTCACTGCTGTTTCATTTCACATAATTGCATACTGTATGAGCGTTGTTCTGCAAAAACTGGGCTTAATGCATGTGCATAAAGCATGGTCTCAGATTAGCCTGTGCAGACTGCACAGGCTAATCAGGGTCAACACTTTCCACCTAAACTGGATTTTCGTCAAGAAGAGACTTCTTTGAAACAAAACAACCCATAAAAGCGGAACCGCATAGTTTAATCTGGGACGATACTTTACGCACATGCATTAAGCCCAGTTTTCCCAGACGAGGCCGGTATATTTGCATTCAAAAGTGTATCATACAATCATTTTTATACAATAATGTGTTCCAATACTAAGATGAGCATTCTGGAAGCTAACAAATGTATCAATTTCAATACATTAACAAACTTTAAACAAAACACAAGTTGATCAAATAAATTGAAAATAATGCAGCACATTTAAACCAAAGGATATTGTATAAAAAGATGTGGGAGGAGCCTATTTTCCAATGGTGGCTGTTTTTTGCAACATTTTGATTTTTTTACCATGTATGACTACACCCACCTTGTACAACTACATCAGGTCGTGGCTCTGTGATAAGACGACGGTTGAGCGGGTCCAACTCTCCCGGCGATATAAATTTCTATAAAGTATTGAATTGATACATAGAATATGAATTGTGTAATTATAAGCTACCTATTAAAGCTATTTACTAGTTTTGATCCACATCATATTTTAGTCATCATTCATATTTTTAACCTTTATAACCTAGCAATTTGTTATTCTTTGTTTTAACTGGTACTCACAATTCAAGAAAATAAAAAAAATCTAGGTCAACTACTTTAAATTTATTAAGGACCACATGGAAATAAGGATTTACTTCTTTTTTTGTGCTATCCTTGTATTTTAATGTTTGTGACATGGTTTAATTTTTTAGTACAAACATATATATATAAAACATGTATTTACCAATAACAGTATTGTTATTTTACTATCTCAAATTTTTAGATTAAGTTTAATAATTTTATTGAATGTTTATAAACCTGTATCTTTGTTTGCTTGATTTGTCAACTATGATGATATTTTAATTTATTGGTTTGCTACTTCTTAGGCCATCAGTAGATAAAACTTATTTTATGTGTAATATATGCTTTATGTACCATGTTCTAAAAATTGTCAAAATATGAAATAAATGAATCAATTAAAATAATGAAATACACCTTTTCAATTGGTCAAAGACAAATATTTATATGCAAGATAATAAACAGTAACACACTGAAAACTCTGAAAACAACAACAACAACAACAACAACTGTACATGAATGGCCTAGGAATGAATATGAACCTCGTTGTGCATGTGCGTGAAGTATCATCTCAGATTAGCCTGTGCAGTCTACACAGGCTAATCAGGGATGATAATTTCCACTTAGATGGCATTTTCTGTGTAAAGCAAGTCTCTTTAAAACAAAAATCCAGCTTAGGCAGAAAATGTTGTCCCTGATAAGCCCTTTTTGACTTCACAGGCTTATTGGGGATGACACTCTTTGCACATGCATTAAGCTCCGTCTTCTAATAGCGAGGTACATATCCTAAACCAAAGGAATACCTCGTCAATGAGCCTGCCAAGTATGAACAGGGACTGGCCCCATAGGTGGAGCTTCTTTCCCGTGAGTTCCCTTTTCTGACTGTCCCTTGACCGGATCTCCATATCAACCTACCAAAACCATACCATATTATATTTCAATGATTTGTACTTAATAAATAACGTCCAAATATCTTGATATCTACAGTGCAGAAAAGGACGTATCAAAGTGACTTTTATAGATTAAAATGACACATACTTCTTAATAAAAGATTACTAGTCATTTTTTAATTTCTTGTAAAGAACGGCACTGCCTTACCTTGTCTTTGGGTACTGAGAACATCTCAGGCATGTAGAGGGTGCCATCGTCTGTTCTAGTGATCACTGGGTCTAACAGGGCCTTGTACTTCTCTACCTGAGATATACAATAGAATCTATTAATTTACATGAGTTTGTAACAACACTGTCTTGATTTGACCATAAATTGTTCAACTTGGGATACCCAATTTTACAAACACATAAGGTAAAACAATCAATTTTTGTCGGCAAGAAATTTCGTGGTTGGGGTAAAAAAAATGACTATTTCAAGGACACCTAAATTTGTGGATTTCGGATTTTGGCCTAATAAATATATTAGGAATTTGCGGCAGTCATTTTGCAATTTGTTTGTACTACTTATTGCCATAAATCGTGGTTGAGAGAGGGGCCACTTTAAGGAGGTGAGCCCTATTTATCACAGGCCAATTAACTAGTCCATTGTTTTTCACTGATAGTATCTGGCCCTTTTTATTGCACACCAATTGACTAGTATATTGTTATGACTAGGAGATAAGACTGAATGACCGACTGTTTGAAGCCACAAAGCCAATTTCCAATTAGTCTTTTTCAATTGCAGCCATAGCCATGCTGACGACACAATCTTACCTTTATCAGCACCAATAAGAGAATATGATTGGTTATAATTATAATAAGCAATTCATTTTGCTTAGTTTTCAATAAAGCTTCAAGCACTTGGCATGAAATTTGTTAACAATTAGCGATAATCCTTAGCACAGGAAATGTCAAGTGTCAGCTTAGTACACATTAAAATGAACTCCCCTTTGTGTAATATCTGGATTTATCTGATTGCAAAAACAAACACAGGATGTGTGCATGGATTATATTTGATATTAATGTCTTTTATGCCTACGGTAATTCAGTCTTAAATAATCTTAACATTAGGCATGATTATTTGTAAGGATCTTAAATTTGTGGATCAGTCTACGAACAAAATCAACCAAAATTAATGTCACACAAATAATAATGATTTCACAGTATATTGCAGATCATGTGCACGATGAAAAGATTAAGAACAAAAACTTCATAATTAAATTAAATGAAATCATTACCAGTTGATTGCTTATGTCCCCTACAGGCCATCCAGTATTAATTAGTCCCCTTACTGATTCGGTATCCCCCCTGTAAAGGCAGTCAAGTAGTCCCCTTACTGATCCGGTATCCCCCCCTGTAAAGGCCATCCAGTATTAATTAGTCCCCTTACTGATTCAATATCCCCCATATAAAGGAAAGTAGCAAGTAGTCCCCTTACTGATCCGGTATCCCCCCTATAAAGGCAGTCAATTAGCAAGTAGTCCCCTTACTGATTCGGTATCCCCCCTATAAAGGCAGTCAAGTAGCAAGTAGTTCCCTTAATGATTCGGTATCCCCTCTGTAAAGGCAGTCAAGTAGCAAGTAGTTCCATTTCTGATTCGGTATCCCCCCTATAAAGGCCATCCAGTATTAATTAGTCCCCTTACTGATTTGGTATCCCCCCTATGAAGGCAGTCAAGTAGCAAGTAGTCCCCTTACTGATCCAGTATCGCCCCTATAAAGGCAGTCAATAAGCAAGAAAACCTTACTGATTCGGTATCCCCCCTATAAAGGCCATTCAGTATTAATTAGTCCCCTTACTGATTCTGTATCCCCCATATTAAGGCAGTCAAGTAGCAAGAAGTCACCTTACTGATTCGGTATCTCCCCTATAAAGGCAGTCAATTAGCAAGTAGGCCCCTTACTGATTTAGTATCCCCCCTGTAAAGGCAGTCAAGTAGCAAGCAGTCCCCTTACTGAGCCAGTATCCCCCCTATAAAGGCAGTCAATTAGCAAGAAAACCTAACTGATTCGGTATCCCCCCTATAAAGGCCATTCCGTATTAATTAGTCCCCTTACTAATTACGTATCCCCCCTATAAAGGCAGTCAAGTGGCAAGAAGTCCCCTTACTGATTCAGTATCCACCCTATAAAGGCAGTCAATTAGCAAGTAGGCCCCTTACTGATTTAGTATCCCCCCTGTAAAGGCAGTCAAGTAGCAAGTTAGTAGTCCCCTTACTGATTCAGTATCCTCCCTATAAAGGCCATCCACAATGAAGTAGTCCCCTAACTGATTCAGTATCCCCCTGTAAAGGCAGTCCAGTATGAAGTAGTCCCCTTACTGATTCAGTATCCCCCCTGTAAAGGCAGTCAAGTAGCAAGTAGTTCCCTTACTGATTCAGTAAACCCCCTATAAAGGCCATCCAGTATGAAGTTGTCCCCTTACTGATTCAGTATCCCCTCTGTAAAGGCCATCGAGTATGAAGAAGGCGTAGAACATTGGCCACTGGTTCTCGATTTTCTCAAAGGCCAGCAACTCCCAGGGCTCGTAGTGCAGTCGGTTTGGGTCCTCCCGGGCAGTCTTATAGCCATCGCGCAGGAAACGTCGGCACCCATAGTTACCCTACAGTCACATTGTGGACGATTATAAATATACACATCATCTGGTGCGCATCGTACAAAATAAACTTAGCATTATTTCAACTGTGCTGGGATAAAGTAGTCAAGAACTGAACAATTATGTTTTTTGCATGGCAACAATCAAGTTTTATTTGCAAATTATTATATTTTCTTTAGCATCAATATATGACATCGCCGATTCTACATGAATTTGACACTGACTTTATCACAGATACAGCAGTCTAAATATTAATGCTCTCAAATGTGACCAATATGTACATTGTTTGTATCAAAGGAAAAGAAATGTAAACAAACATTATACTAATTATTTAAACATTTTGAATCATTTCATACCATAAGTTTATCCTCAATTTCCTGGCGAGTTTTCTTGATGATCTCTATGTCATCAACAGCAAAGGCTGGAAAGCTGATCACAGATATTAAGGCTGCATCGATTTCCTACAAAAACACATAACAAAATTTGGTCAAGTTTATTTTTACTTTACATTCGAAATTTACATACTATACCAAAAGTTATTTAAACAAAATTTACATTAAAATTTTAACAATGCATGATATTACAGTATGAACCTCATAACTGGACTTGAAAATACCAGTATGTTATAACTTTCTATGGCAATGGACCATTTATTGAAACATGGACAAAATTGTATAATATTACATCAACAATCATACAACCACTGCATCTTTTACTCCAGTTCATCCTTTTTCAAGAATTATTGTTTGACCTATTATTTTAAAACATACTTAAGTCAATATTCTGACTAAACATTGAGTTTTTTCTCATTTTTGAGCTGAGTTTGATCATCATACTCAATTTGGTGTTACATAAGTTTTTGTTTTGAGTTTTGAATCTGACTCAACACTGAGTTTGAGGAGGAATCTCAACACTGAGTTTGAGGAGGAATCTCAAAACTGAGTTTGAGGAGGAATCTCAACACTGAGTTTGAGGAGGAATATTTGCATATTCTTATAGATGAGATATAAGATTTTCATGCACTGACCAACAGGCTCAATAATCATCTGAGTGAAAACTCACACTGACCAACAGGCTCAATAATCATCTGAGTGAAAACTCACACTGACCAACAGGCTCAATAATCATCTGAGTGAAAACTCACACTGACCAACAGGCTCAATAATCATCTGAGTGAAAACTCACACTGACCAACAGGCTCAATAATCATCTGAGTGAAAACTCACACTGACCAACAGGCTCAATAATCATCTGAGTGAAAACTCACACTGACCAACAGGCTCAATAATCATCTGAGTGAAAACTCACACTGACCAACAGGCTCAATAATCATCTGAGTGAAAACTCACACTGACCAACAGGCTCAATAATCATCTGAGTGAAAACTCACACTGACCAACAGGCTCAATAATCATCTGAGTGAAAACTCACACTGACCAACAGGCTCAATAATCATCTGAGTGAAAACTCATACAATGACCAACAGGCTCAATAATCATATGAGTGAAAACTCACACTGACCAACAGACTCAATAATCATCTGAGTGAAAACTCATGCACTGACCAACAGGCTCAATAATCATCTGAGTGAAAACTCACACTGACCGACAGGCTCAATAATCATCTGAGTGAAAACTCATGCACTGACCAACAGGCTCAATAATCATCTGAGTGAAAACTCACACTGACCAACAGGCTCAATAATCATCTGAGTGAAAACTCACACTGACCAACAGGCTCAATAATCATCTGAGTGAAAACTCACACTGACCAACAGGCTCAATAATCATCTGAGTGAAAACTCACACTGACCAACAGGCTCAATAATCATCTGAGTGAAAACTCACACTGACCAACAGGCTCAATAATCATCTGAGTGAAAACTCACACTGACCAACAGGCTCAATAATCATCTGAGTGAAAACTCACACTGACCAACAGGCTCAATAATCATCTGAGTGAAAACTCACACTGACCAACAGGCTCAATAATCATCTGAGTGAAAACTCACACTGACCAACAGGCTCAATAATCATCTGAGTGAAAACTCACACTGACCAACAGGCTCAATAATCATCTGAGTGAAAACTCACACTGACCAACAGGCTCAATAATCATCTGAGTGAAAACTCACACTGACCAACAGGCTCAATAATCATCTGAGTGAAAACTCATGCACTGACCAACAGGCTCAATAATCATCTGAGTGAAAACTCACACTGACCAACAGGCTCAATAATCATCTGAGTGAAAACTCACACTGACCAACAGGCTCAATAATCATCTGAGTGAAAACTCACACTGACCAACAGGCTCAATAATCATCTGAGTGAAAACTCACACTGACCAACAGGCTCAATAATCATCTGAGTGAAAACTCACACTGACCAACAGGCTCAATAATCATCTGAGTGAAAACTCACACTGACCAACAGGCTCAATAATCATCTGAGTGAAAACTCACACTGACCAACAGGCTCAATAATCATCTGAGTGAAAACTCATACAATGACCAACAGGCTCAATAATCATATGAGTGAAAACTCACACTGACCAACAGACTCAATAATCATCTGAGTGAAAACTCATGCACTGACCAACAGGCTCAATAATCATCTGAGTGAAAACATACACTGACCAACAGGCTCAATAATCATCTGAGTGAAAACTCACACTGACCAACAGACTCAATAATCATCTGAGTGAAAACTCATGCACTGACCAACAGGCTCAATAATCATCTGAGTGAAAACTCACACTGACCAACAGGCTCAATAATCATCTGAGTGAAAACTCATGCACTGACCAACAGGCTCAATAATCATCTGAGTGAAAACTCACACTGACCAACAGGCTCAATAATCATCTGAGTGAAAACTCACACTGACCAACAGGCTCAATAATCATCTGAGTGAAAACTCATGCACTGACCAACAGGCTCAATAATCATCTGAGTGAAAACTCATGCACTGACCAACAGGCTCAATAATCATCTGGGTGAAAACTCAAATCTCATATTCTGAGTTGAGCCCAAAAATTTAGAACCTTCATGATACAGGGCCCAGTTTAAGCTCTGGGCCCGGTTGCTCAAAACTTTAATAGCCAGTAAAGCTAACAGCCGTTAATTTTTGGATCAAATTATTTATGTGACTTATTTGTTAACCTTTTAAAATACATGCTAATTGTAAACAAATGTGTTTGCTTTAATAGTTTGCATATGTCTTATAATAATATTGTTTTTAAAATTAGTTTTATTTGGGTCTCAAGTTAACAGACCGTTACCTTAACTGGCCGTTAAAGTTTTTAGCAACCGGGCCCTGGTACTTATAATACCAGGTTAAAATACAGTACATATTTAGAGAAACCTTTGAGTTGGACTCCCTGGGCAACATTGAGAGGAGTATGGCCTGGCACTGCTGTGCCTCGTCAGGCAGGGCGTGGATCACTGAGGCAGGACCGCCCCGCGCCCCGAACAGATCCACCTCATTGATGGCTTCCAGGGCAGCCTGGAGATACACACCCAACAGTAGAGAAATATTAGCCTCGCTCTAGGAAAACTGGGCTTAATGCATGTGCCTAAAGTGTCCCTGATTAGCTTGTGCAATCAGTACAGGCTAATCAGGGACGTCACTTTCCGCCTAGGCTAATTTTGCGTTTAAGAAGAAACTTCCTTTAAAAAAAATAAAAAATTAAAGCAGAAAGAAGTCAGCACAGGCTAATCTGGGGAGACACTTCTTAACGCACATGGATTAAGCAGTTTTTCCAGAACGAGTCTCATATCTAGGACCAAAAAAGGAACAGGGTGCTGCTAAACAGGGCAGGGTGGACAATCCAATCAGTCTAATAACATTATCTAATACTTATACTTTGCAACAATTTCAATGGCTTTCAATTTCATGCATTTCAAACCTTTGCATGACAAGTAAAAGTACCACTTTTTTACTTTCTATTTTGGGACATCAATGGTGTAGTTTATGTTTATACTAATTTACTTATACTATATAATGATACTAATAATACTGAATTCTGACCTTTGCCATGCCTATAGAGCTGGAGTTCAGTTCTGGAAGCCCATGGTTGGTCTTATCTCCTCTCTCCCACACACCATAGTCCTGTTAAACAGAATGATGTTAACTAGAATGGCATTACCATTTTTGAAAAGCTTCAGTTCATATGGCACACAATAAATAATAAACTACTGGTAAACTAAGAAAATATTAACATAGAAAAGTATTCTGTGAACACTAAAGCTCAAGTTCATAGGGCAATAACAACATTTTAAGAATAACATGAACACATGTTTTATTAAAATATTTTCATCAAATGCGCAATACTGAAGGATAAAAAAGACTTTCCCTTCCTGTAACTGCTTTTTTACAAAAATCTATTGCAATCTGATACCATTTATGTTACATTTATGAGCAGCGCCTGGGGAAGACGAGGCTTATTGCATGTGTGTAAAGTGTTGTCCCACAATAGCCTGTGCAGTAAGTGCACACAGGCTAATCAGGGACAACACTTTCTGCTTTTATGGAATTTGTCGTCTTAAGAAAGTCTCTTTAATACAAAAATCAAGTATAGGAAGAAAGAGTTGTCCCTGACTGGCCTGCGCACACTTATCTGGGATGACAATTTATGCACATGCATTAGACTCCATTTTCCTAGAGCATTGCACATACTTATGCGTGCAAACAGCACTTACCGGAGTTCTGTAGGCAGTCTCGATGTAGAAAACTAGATTCTGTACAAAAGCTACTTCATCCAATGTGTAAATAATCTGAAGACCTATTAACAGAACAGGACATTTAAAACAACTGTGCATACAAAACACATAAAACAAAAGGAAATTTGAAAAAGTCAAGGGTTGGCAACAAATACCAAAATTGGTATTTTTATATGTTAACTTTCATTATTTTGTTTTCTGAATATTTGCATCATTGATTTTAACAACTTTTGACTTTTGTTCAAAGATATCATCCATGCAAAGCCTTGCAGGAAGCATTATTGATAATAGACAAAACTCATCATTTTGTGTCGAAGAGTTCAAACCTTCTAAATTAGTCATGTCCAAAAGCATGTCAATTTCAAGTTCAAATGAGGTCTGGGTGAGTTGGTGTGTTTAGAGTCTTCATAGATAACATCCATGCAAGTATCAAATCTTTGTAGCAAGCAGTTTTGATGATAGACGAAATGTATTATTTTGAGGTAACCAAGAATTTGGACCTTATGGTTAAGGTAAAAACGAGGTAGAGTGATGAGGGGGTTTTGATAGTTTTTAAAGACATCATAGATGCAAGTATCAAAGATTGTAGGAAGCATTATTGATGTAAGACAAAACACATCATTTGGGTTAACACAGATAGTCCAAAAATACAAAAGTAGGTCAACATCAAGGTAAACATGAAGAAAGGTGATGTGGGTGTGTTAAGATAGCTTAAATTAAAGACATCATCCATGCAAGTATCAATGTTTTGTAGAAAGAATTATTGATGTTATACAAAATATTTCATTTGGGTTCTGTATGGATGGATGGACAGCCAGAAGGACATCAGGAAAAAAAATGGATAGATGGATTAGTCTCATATGTAGACGCTGGGTTCCATATAAAATCAGAATTTAGAATGTAATTTGTCTAATAAAACTCATCGTCATAAAGTAAGAAAAAAAAAGAAAATTCAAAGCCAACCTGCGGCCGTCATCTGCGCTAGGTACAATATAAATAGCGACGTAGCATCAATCTGCAAGTGGCCCCACTCGTTGTCCCCTACCACGGTTTTCCCCGTCTGGCTGCTGTACTTGGCATGCAGGCAGTCTTTTGTGCTCTGCGTCATCTTAAACTTCTCCAGTTTGTCCACTTGTAACATCATGCTTCGTAACAAGCCTCTCATCAGTTTCACCACTGACTGCAATTTAGTGTTAATGATTTTACATACATTTGAATCTCACCCTGGGAAAAACGGGGCTTAATGCATGTGCGTACAGTTTTGTCCCAGATTAGCTTGTGCAAGTTGCACAGGCTAATCAGGGACGACACTTTCCACTTTTTAGGAATTTTTCATGGAAAGGAAAGTTTTTTTTTACAAAAATCCAGTCTAGGTGGAGAGTGTCTTCCCTGATTAGCCTGTGCATACTGCACAGGCTAATGTGTGACAACACTTTACGCACATGTATTAAGCCCCATTTTCTCAGAGCATGGCCTCTTTTTTTAAATCAAAAACTTGTACATGATGAATTTTTTTACTAATCATTGTTAATTCGCCAATAAAAATAATAAGAGTTCTGGGTCAGGGAGTGGCTAAATAGCCATGCATCAGAAACTCAAATAGTTGTTTATCATGTGCGGGTATTGGTTGAAAAACAATATACTTTATGTATAAGGGGCATACATTTAAAATGGTGCCCAGATGTTAAATTCAGTAACAACTGCTGAACAAATATATCTTGAATTCTTCGGTAGCAAAGGCAATACAAATATTTTTATTTGCAAACTAAATTGTTCCGGTTGCACTAGTGTGGTGAAAATGGAGAATGTCTTGGGTCCAAGCATTCCAGAGTTTGCTTTTTTAGAAAATCGATGAAAAGACACAATTACTTAATAAACACAAGACTCCTACTCAGATTGGCTAAAATATCATAAGTCCAGTCATCAAAATAAGCAAGAATTCTTGAATAATGACACAAATCCAAGCAAATGTTACAAGCCGGCCTACATAAAATTGAAAACATGAGCAAGCCCTTATCAAATTTGACTTGTACAATGTTCCAGCTAGCAGGCTTGTGCTAATTTTGATCACTGAAAGTCAGAGGCAGTGCGCACAGGCTAATAAGAAACGACACTTTCCGCCCAGACTGGATTTTAGTTCCTTTAAACAAAAAATTCTTTAAAAGTGGACTGCACATGCTCATTTGGGACGATACTTTAGGCACATGCATTAAGTCTGGTTTTCCAAGAGCACTGCTCATATATGTATGTCATCAATATCAAACTGTCACATACCTGTTCCAATTCATATGCTTTTGCAAGATCCTCATCTAGGTCTGCATTTTTCCTGTACGCCAGGGCAATGCCCCACACAGCCATAATGGTGTACACATTATCTCTGACCCACGCATGGCTGTCATGCTCTGTTGTTCCAAACAAGCCAGTAATTGGGTTCTTAATGAAAAAAATAAAATAATATAATTGTCACATAAAGTATTAATTAATAAAATTATATTATAATCATTATGTTGCTGTTACACTTGGTAATCCACAAAAGCAGCGATGATAAGACTAGATCAGAATTATCAGAAGGATAGCATTACTTAAATGCTCTTTTAAAGATCAGTTATATCAAATTTATATGCTTTGAAAATATCAGTTTTATTTGCTATTCAGACACATGAACTGAAATTTTAATGTGACGTTAAAATTAATTGTCGAGTTAACTACTGTATTATTATGTAGCAATTCACCATGATTATGTACAAAATTGTTCATAAACAAATCCTTTAGACTTCCATATATTTTCATATTCCATGTAAAGCTTTTGGCTTTCATTTAAATGACACCTATTATTTGGTAAGTTTTCAGACAGGTTGACTCACAAAATGGTAATTCTTTGAACTTTTCATATTATTCAATTATTTCACGTTTTTAACGCTTTATAATCTATCTTGCAGGAGATTCCAGATATGGTCGATGTATACAGCAGCATATTTTCAAATTTGGAATACTTGGCGTTTTCCATTTCAAAAACTAACAAATTTTCGTGAACAGTTGATGTGTTTGAACCTTGGATTTATATCATTATTCTGCGAGCACACCATATATCGTCGAGTTACCTGTTTTGACGCGGATCTATTTCAACGCCATTTTTGTTTTGCCTCTGTTTGACACATAAGCGACATCCGTTGACGTCATACAATAGCACATGGTACACTATGCACAATTTACTATAGTCGTTGTTTGTTATGTGGAAAATAGCGGTTTTAAATGTAAGATATGCTTGATTGGTTTGCAATTGATGGATTTTTATGTATTTTACTTAAGGCAAAACTTTTAAACACTTTACACCCAATTTTCTTTGTAAAAAAGACGATGGGAAAATGCATCGGTTTCGGCTGCAAAAGTTCACTATTTCATTCATAAGTCACGTGACTGCAAGTTGACAAAACATTGTATAAATATATTAATTTTCACTTTGAGAAAGGTGTACGCGTTAAATTAGATTTGAAGTCCGGATATGTTTTTGGTTATTCTGTCATACAGTTTTAACTACATGTAGCAAGTGTTTATGTTGGTAATTGCATGTTATGTTTATTACTTATTTTCATTTACTTATTAATATGTGTAGTTACCTCAAAAGAAGTACAGGTTAAATTCACCAACTTCCATAAACAAAGCTTATGACAAGGTGTTTCTGACAGGGGTCACTATTAAAACCACTGCCAGGGAGTATGTCATCCCAAAATTAAAAACCTTAATTGATTTAATTAATTTCAGATCCAAGATTGCTTTTACAGTGATACAATTTTGAGAACAACACTCATGAGTTAAGATTTCACGCATTCAGTCTCCACATGATTGATATTTACATTGAAATCAGGTAACCAATCAGATTAGTCGATTTAGGGCACTCTCAATAAATATAACCGCCGTCACATAGACTTGGATCATTTCATATATCAACAAATTTTTGTTGAAAGCACAATCAATTGAATTTTAAATGTGTAAATAAAAGATAAATGTGTAATGAAATAACAAAATAAATTACATAATCCCT
Organism: Dreissena rostriformis; assembly: GCA_007657795.1. Classification (NCBI taxonomy): domain Eukaryota; kingdom Metazoa; phylum Mollusca; class Bivalvia; order Myida; family Dreissenidae; genus Dreissena; species Dreissena rostriformis. The sequence goes on from VMBQ01003899.1 coordinate 50,771, forward strand.
ATTTTGAGCAACACAACTTCAACAGACTGCTAAGATGTGTTGAAATTGGTCACTGGAGGATAAAGTAAGTTGTTTAAATTTGAGCATTAATGATAAATGTACAGAACAGAACAGATAGTTTATTTGAGACTTAAGCATATACAGCTCATCATCAAAAACAATAAATCAATCATAAATACATATACATACACATGCGTCAGACTAACAACAAATGTTTATGCATTTTTACACATTGATGATTTTTGTGAGAATGCAATATATAAGAGAAGGCTCTTAATTGTTAAACTAAGTTAAGTAAATGATTATGATCCGTTAGTGATTGAGAAAAATAAAATATAAACATTATAATGCAGTTAGAAATTATTTACAAAATCACAATTCTGGGGAAAAAACTATTCTCTCATAAGACTATAAATTTTCGGCTCTAAGTTTAAATGCTTTTATACAAAAATTAGCTAGACGTATCAATACAGATTTTCTAGTCTCATTCAACAATTGTAAAAATTTAAACATACTTGATCTTCTTCTGTAAAAAACAGGTATACATGTATTTCTAATATTATCATATAAAGGACATATACGAACAAAATGGTACTCATCTTCAATTTCATTAAGTGAACTATGATATTCTATGATAATTTTGTGTTTATTTATGCCAGAAAAAAAGTTTATGTTGTTCATTTTACCTATTAAAGTGCCACCTGTATCCCGTTCAGCAGAGTTACATGACAAATCTTGTAACCAGTTGCAACTTCCAGCGACCCGGAGGGTCGATGGCTAGAGTAGAGTTGGATTATTCATTTATTGCAACTAAAATTGATAGTTACCTGAAATTTTAGAATCGTCTTATTAACAAGACGTTGGAAGTAGTCAAGCCTCACTCCAGAATTACTTCTGTTTCGCATGATGAAAATCACTCGCTGAAACTTTGGAAGTCACGCCAAAAATTATAGAATTTTTGACATTACTTACAACCTTGTTGACATTTTGGCCAGCTCTGAATGTCAAGGCCATTAGATTTAAAGAAAGATACGAATTTATTAATTTTGAGAAAATACATCCATTTTTATTAAACTAAAACCATAGTTTGTTTCCAATATATTTAATGATAAAATAAAATAATCGGTATTTCAACTAATTTAAAATCTACATGTAGTGCGTACATAACTCTATCTGTCACGGAGTTTGTTTTCAAGGACGAGTGAGTGAGTTTTTTCGTTTACATATCCGTTAGATTTTCACTTTTAATGGAAACATTTCTAAGGAAATTGAAAAGATTTTATCACACCAATGTAGAAGCTAACATTTAAAAACATTAAGTTTTGATGGTAAAATTAAAATATGCAATGTAATTTCGCGATGTAAACTTGAATAGTTCATCGCTCAATACGACAATAGAGCGTTTAGTTACAGCGAACGTTCGCCAATGACATTTTTTTGGTTATTTGGACCCTTTAAACGATAAACGCGACGCGAACGTGTAAAGATCGTTGCCCCCCTTAGAATTAAAATCGAGTATTAGTGATAAATAGTTTTTCTTGAATGCTTTGAACTTTTATGAGGACATACGTACAGCTCAAAGTTCTTCGTTGTAAGGCAAAGGTTTACTGTCAACTCGTAATAAAGTCACCCAGCACTGTTGTCAACTCGTACCGTGGTCACTTCATCCCTTATTCATTCAAACTATTCATTGGGTAATAAGAGATACATAATTTATGCAAGGTCCGGTGTCCCTCAGGGTTCTGTTGTTGGACCCTGCCTGTTTCTGGTATACATCAATGGGTATCCGGACAATCGCTCCTACGCTAAATTTGACAGGGCGGACAGTTGCTCCTACGATCTTTTGACAGGGCGGACAGTCACTCCTACGATGTTTTGACAGGGCGGACAATCTCTCCTACATTATTTTGACAACCCGGACAGTGACTCCTATTATTTTAATTACCGGTAAAATAAAAGTAAAGAAGAACATGTGCAAATATGAAATAAATAACAACATTTCATCTATGCTGGTTTTATGTTAATTCCAATCGCAAAACAGCGCTTATTCCAATATATTATGTGCCGTGGTATATTTTAGTATTTTACATTCAATATATTATTTTTTCTCTAAACAACACATTATAATTACCTTGCAGTTGAAACAACAATAAAACCAGTTAAAAACACATCGTTGACAATCACAAAACTGAATGACATCACTTAAAAATATGGCTTCAAAAACTGCAAACTGTTATTTTACACCTGTCGGTGCTGTCTGTGTAGATGAAAGGTCTTTGATGTGAGTGCCGAATTTACGCGGATTTCTAGCTGTAAACTTGTAACGCATCAGCTGGTTGACTATTCATTGCGCAATACTACATTAGCACAAGATTGGGATAAAAACTATCGGACTTTACTGCAGTTTAACTGGGATTTTAAACCGGTGTTAGAAAATATATTGTGATTGCTGGAATTTAAATGGGAGATTGCTTTACAGGTATTATTTGTCAATGGATTGACTTGAAAATTAGGGCGAAATTAAAAATCACTATTTTGCAAACAAAAGCATAACACAATAATTTAGAAGTTTAAAATATTAATAGTGCTGATAGTGACTTCAATCTATAGTGTGTTTGTGCCTAAACAAGCGTGACCTCAGAGATAATGTTTCGTGCTGTCAAAACAATATAGGAGCCAATGTCCGGGTTGTCAAAATAATGTAGGAGCGATTATTCGCCCCGTCAAAACATCGTAGGAGCGACTGTCCGCCCTGTCAAAACATCGTAGGAGCGACTGTCCGCCCTGTCAAATTTAGCGTNTATTAGTGATAAATAGTTTTTCTTGAATGCTTTGAACTTTTATGAGGACATACATACAGCTCAAAGTTCTTCGTTGTAAGGCAAAGGTTTACTGTCAACTCGTAATAAAGTCACCCAGCACTGTTGTCAACTCGTACCGTGGTCACTTCATCCCTTATTCATTCAAACTATTCATTGGGTAATAAGTTAGAGATACATAATTTATGCAAACACTCACACGAGAAACATCTAGAATTTAATACATCATTTTTTGTTTCAATACTTAAACAAAATAGCAATGTTTTACACCATGGACACAATGACAGCAGACATACATGTACATCTATATACCGGTAGTTTAACACAGGTTTTCATGCACATGGTTTGTATATTTTTATGCCCCGCTTCGAAGAAGAGGGGGTATATTGTTTTGCACATGTCGGTAGGTCGGTCCGTCCACCAGATGGTTTCCGGATGATAACTCAAGAACGCTAAGGCCTAGGATCATGAAACTTCAAAGGTACATTGATCATGACTCGCAGATGACACCTATTGATTTTGAGGTCTATAGGTCAAAGGTCAAGGTCACAGTGACTAGAAATAGTAAAATGGTTTCCGGATGATAATTCAAGAACACTTACGCCTAGGATCATGAAACTTCATAGGTACATTGATCATGACTCGCAAATGACCCCTATTGATTTCAGGTCACTAGGTCAAAGGTCAAGTTCACAGTAACTCGAAACAGTAAAATGGTTTCAGGATGATAACTCAAGCAAGCTTACGCCTAGGACCATGAAACAGGTACATTGATAATGACTGGCAGATGACCCCTACTGATTTTCAGGTCACTAGGTCAAAGGTTAAGGTCATAGTGACTCAAAACAGTTAAATGGTTTCCTGATGATTACTCAAGAATACTAATGCCTATGATCGTGAAACTTAATAGGTACATTGATCATGACTGGCAGATGACCCCTATTGATTTTCAAGTCACTAGGTCAAAGGTCAAGTTCACAGTGACAAAAAACGTATTCACACAATGGCTGCCACTACAACTGACAGCCCATATGGGGGGCATGCATGTTTTACAAACAGCCCTTGTATTTCAATACTTTCACAAAATAACAAAGTTTTACACCATGGACACAATGACAGCAGAAATATATCTTCATTGTTTAACACAGGTTTTCACGCAAATGGTTTGAACTTTGTGCTTAGCTGCTTTTGTAGTCCTTGATAAAACTTGACTAAAAGGCGGCTCATATTCTGAACCCACCTGTGAATTTGTGCTGTTTTCACAGGGCTTTCAGACTAACTTGATTTCTTTTGCACTATGAATGGCTTCAATGTACTTTTTTTGGGTAATATCTTCAATGACAAGGTACGTGTTGACCACGGTAAGAGTTGATTAAAGTACAAGTTGGTGACACCCGAGGCAAAAACCATGTAAAACAAATAGCTGTCTCAAGTTACGTAGTATATCTGTTAAATCAAGTTCAATCAACCTAATACATCGTAACAAACACAATACCTGTAAGGCTGTTACCATCGACATCAATGCGCGTCTTTTGTGGAGAAATGCTCAAAACAAAAAGTTGATAAAAACATTATCATGCTGAAAACAGAAGTTTTGAATTATCGATTCAGTCTATCTTGCGGAGGTTCTGGAGATAGTCAATGCATCACGATTGGTTGATTGGTTAGACACAAAATCTGTCTGGCCTCAGGATTCCAGAGATAGTCAATGTATATTTAAGCCTATTTATACTCGTCGTTGTCCATTGCAAAAACTTACAAATTTTCATGAAAAAAATAGTTTATGTGGCTCATTTTACCGATTAAAGTGCCGCCTGGATTCCAGGTCAGCTAGTTTACCTGAAAAAAGCACTTTGGAGTTGCATTTCCCGGCGACCAGTAGGGTCAGAAGGTTGGAGTTTGATTATCGCAACTAGAGTGATAAATCGTGAAATATCTTATAATTTTGCAATTTGATGCAAATATTGGAGTTTTTATCCATAACAACAATCTTGAACAATCTCATTGCAGGTAAAAATTACATAAATGTATTTCCTTATTGAGGGATGTTAACTAACTTTTTACAATTGGTTGCCCGCATGGACAACCATTTTTAGTATTTTGGTTGCCCAGCTAAAGGGTAACGAGCCCAGAATCATGAACATGTCATGTCATGTGTATCTTATACTTTCTTTGAATAAAATAATCAACCCATGGGAAAGACGAAAAAATCTTGTCGGACAAGAGGTCCGATAACTTTAAAAAATTTGTCGGACCTTGCCAGATTTTATCGGACCTCGTTCTTCTTTACCAAAGAATAGAAAATACCTTTTGTAGAGTTTATTTTTATTATAATGACGTATAATTATGACGTTCACAATGTTTTACAATTTTAAATTCAATAAAATAACAACTTAATTAAAACCCTTTCTATAAAGACATTTGGAAAAAACTTGATCTAAAGTAAAGGAAGTCAAGACGGCGACATCTGTGCCGAGACAAGTATTTTTCGCCGTTTTATACCCTTTATTAAAAATTGTTAAATTTTAAAATGCTGCTCACTTTCCAGCCATATCATGATATCAGTAAGAAAGTGATTAGCGTTTATTTTGTATTAATATTCGTTTCATATTTCGACTTGACTCGCTACAAATTTTATTTGCGGGAGCTGTAAATTTGTGATCCCGCTAAGAAATTCCGAGGGGCTCAAATTTGACCCTGCCCAGGGGGTCACAAAACTGAACATATCCTTATATAAAGCCTCTTTTGTTCATACTTTAAAAAATCTTCCTGTCCATAACCATTGGGCCTAGGGCTACCAAATTTGGAATGAAGTGACATCATATAGTTCTCTACCAAGTTTGTTCAAATTATGCCCCTGGGGCCAAATTTATCCCTTGAAGGCTCCCATTAAAAAATTGTTCAAGAAAATTTGATTTGCAAAAAACATGGTTTTTCGCATAAAAAAACAGTGGAGCCATACAAGGCCATCATGGCCCTCTTGTTAATCAAAGTTGAACATATTGTTGTTGTTTTGTTGACAATTAGGGAAATATTATCGGACCCCGTCAAATTTTATCGGATTTGTCCGAGGTCCGACTTCTTTCCCATGGATTGAAAATAATATATAATTAAACAACAACATTGCTGACATGACTCACTTTCAATGCATTTAATGTCTTAATATGAGTCTAATTAAATAACTTTCTAGGCCTAAATAAATGAATATTATTAAACTGATTATTGATCCATGGTTGCCAATTTTTATAAAATGTTTAACTGCACTAAATGTTTTCAAGCTTTAAAAAAACTAGATGCCCGGACGGACTACCAACATTTGAAATTGAGTTGCCCGGGTCAAAATCTACTTGCCCTGGGTTCACGGGCAACCACTAATTTGCAAACAGCATCCCTGTTATTTCCATTTGCAACAACATACCTGGCCGCCATTTTGGTTTTGTAATTGAATAACCTCCTGAGTAAGTTGGCTATCAATTGCATTTATGTTTGCACCACACTGACGGTTGAAATAGCTAAGGTACTCTAAATGTAGCAAACACAATGGAACGTTAGCCTTAGCTGAACGCAGTACAGTAGTGCCTTCAATTAGGTCAAACCTTAACTTAACAACACTAGATTGTGATTCACGCGTCATGTCTTGGCATTCATGTTTTTATTTTCTGTCTGCATAGATACATAAATTTGCTTGAAATCGTTTTAGGCGTGCGTTTGTGATTTATTCAAGGCTTAATGTGAGGTTCGGTCCTAAAACTGGTTTAAACCATTTATGCTTTTATTTTATTGTTCGTAGGTGGTGATCCCAATATTTTGCTATATTTTATCAACTGTCATTTTGTATGTATTTTACTTCAGGCCAAAATGAAGGTCTCTCAGCAACTTGGCAGAGAGCTTGGCCATCTTGGATATTCCAAAAGGCTCATCAAATTTGGAACCTCGCCATACGAACAAGTCCATTTTCCAAATATTATCTACAGCGTTCCCAATGTTATGAAGAGAATGGCTAGACAGTTCTTAATTGTTGTTCCTCGTAAGTATTTTTTTATTCCCCCACTTGGTGGGGGAGGGGGGATATAGGTACACCCTTGCCCGTCCTGCCATCTGTCCCACATGTTACAGTTTGTGTTGAGTATATCTTACAAAGGATTAGTGCTAGAGGGATGCAGGTTTGCAAATATATTTATCAGCATGTGATCTAAGGCACCTCCATATTTTGGTTTTTATTTTTTTTCAACATAACCAAGGTTATGGGGACGTTTTTTGGGACAAAAAATACATTTGTTAACTTGGTAACAGTGCATAACTAAAGAACTTGCTGCTAATTGGAAGAAGCTTTACATACTTGTGCCGTGTTCTGAGAAAACTGGGCAAAATGCTTGTGTGTAAATTGTCATCCCAGATTAGCCTGTGAAGTCCACACAGGCTAATCAGGGACGACAATTTCCGCTTTTATGGAATTTTTCGTTTAAAGGATGTCTCTTCTTAGCGAAAATCCAGTTTAGGCGGAAAGTGTCGTCCCTGGTTAGCCTGTGCGGACTGCACAGGCTAATCTGGGATGACACTTTACGCACAAGCATTTTGCCCAGTTTTCTCAGAACACGCCACACTTATCAACCATTATGAGAGCTTGCTCACAACAATATGTAAGTTTGCAGGTTTTTAGCACAACGCATTTATGGCCTTTTTTATATGAAAAAAGAATCATTTTTTCACGTGTGTACCTCAATAAGTATTGTGCAACTCCATATTTTGGTGTGGATATTTTCGACATAACCAGAGTTATAGCATGTGTTTTTAGCAAATTATAACATTTTTTAACTTGTTTGGTGCGTAAGTTAACTCAAAAAGTTTTGCTAATAGAGAGCTCAAACTTAGCATATTTACCAGTATGCAAACTTAATAACTTCCATAATTTGGTTTGGATATTTTGTACTCAACCAGAGTTGTGGCCCCTTTTTATGAAATAAATGGCAATTTTAACTTTAAGCTTGTAAAACAAAAAGTATTGTTGCTTAAGGGCTGAAATTTAACAAACAAATATATTAACTAGCATGTAAAGTTACGCACTGCCATATTTTGGTACGAAAGTTTTCTACAAATCAGGAATTGTGGCCCCTTTTTTATAAAAAAATTAACTTGTGTTGCTCATCATGCAAAAGGAAGTGCTGATAGAGGTCTGAACTAATTTAATCATAGGTAGTCCAAGTTGCTTGCATGTAATGTAGTATTTTCAAGAAGGACTAATCCAACTTCATTTTCCATTGCAGCATTGTCTTTGGGGTGGTATTCCTACATATGGATGAAGCACACAAACCATGAGTCCAAACGGAAGAATGTAGCAGACTACGCCAATGACAGCTAAAGAACATTCAGTGTGATATTATTATGACAAGTTACCAGTTTAAAAAAAAGACAGTTTGTCAAGACATACAGTTAAGAGACATTAAAATTAACACATGATACTGTAGCCTTGGTTTGTGAATACAATATTTAAAGTTCTCTATCTTGTTGATTTACTTACAGTTAACCTTAAGCTGGTGTAGATGTTGCATTGTGTTGACCCTTTCTGAACACCTTATTTAAAAACAAATGCTTATTACTTGTAAAAGACAGACAGAATAGGATAGGTTGTAATAAGTGTATTTGCTGTTAAAATAACCAACGTCACAAAAGTGACAACCATTAGCACGTTTATAATTGTAACAAATACAACTAAAAACATTGTAAGTATACGAGTAAACTGTCCATGATCCCTGCAAAATAAGATTGATACATAAACATAAATTCAACCTTTACAGTAAATTGTTCACAGTATTCATATGTGAAAACAATATTATACAAGAACAAAAGTTTCTGGATGCACACAATGACATTATAGAATATAATTTTAAAGAAAACAATGTTCCAGTATTTCCTTCACAAGCTGGAACACGATATTGTGGTAAAAATTATGCATACTTTCCACTAGCAAGGCCTTTTTTAGCCTCATTCTGGGAAAACTGGGCTTAATGCATGTGCATAAAATGACATCCCAGATCAGCCTGTGCAGTCTACATACATGTAGGCTAATCAGGGATGTCACTTTTCGCCTACACTGGATTTTTATTTAGAAGAGACTGCACAGGCTAATCTGGGACGACACTATACAAGAAATTTAATACAATTATCGAACTTAACTTATCATAAGAAATGGGTTCTTAGAATTTATGCATCTTCCGAAATTGTATTTTAAGGTAAATTTGTCAATATACACGTAGAAAGCATATTTTGAGAAAAAGGTTAAACAAATTGAACAATTTTAAGACTTATGATTCAGTATAACAGCAATTATTCATCAATTAGCTTGGCAAATATGCCCATGCAATTGTTTTTATTTCAAAGTATCTATAAAAATGTGCCTCGCTCTTGAAAACTGGGCGTAATGCACGAGCATAAAGTGTGGTCCCAGATAAGCCTGTGCAGTCCTCTTCAAATGTTTAAGAGAATCAAATAGACAATGATTGGTTTAGGATTGTCATTTGAGTGATTTATAATCAATTGCTTGATGCCTTGTATAAATCATTGCAGTTCTATCAGACTTACTGGTGAACTTTTAATGTTATGTATATGATACAGGAGTTTTCCAAACTACAGAAATGCCATTATACTATATTCAATTAAAAAAGTTCAGGATTTTATGTTTAACAGCAACCACAATCAAAATTGGTATGAAATTACAACTACATCATTAAAAACAAAACAAAAGCTTACAATATTACAAAAAGTTGTATGCTGACATGACTAGATTTAATGCTGATAATGTCACTTAGTCAAAATAAGTTGAAATTGTGCAATTGGAAAGATTGTGCAATTGGAAAGTCAAAGAAATTATAGCCAATGAAAATGCACAACATGTAATTTAAAACACGTTTAAGATAGCAATATTAGTGCTGGTCATGGACAAAGAACGAAATATAGTATGTGATAAAAAACGTTCATAAACACTATAATTTTATCTATTTCAACTAGGTATCCATCCTCCACTATATTTCAAAAATTGCAAATCACTGTGTCAAATTGCTTAAGTTTAAACTGAGTCTTAAATTAAATGTTGATGTTTTGAACATATAAATAGCTGTATGCGCATACAATATGCCACCTCCATGAATGATATGCTATGATAGCCAAGATAATTCATAAATTAGATCATTTGAGCCACATCATGCCAAAATGGGTCTTACCCCATTTGCAGCCAGCGTATATCTAGCCCTTTGAGCGCTGGAACCGGATTTTGAAGGCCTTGGCAAACAGTTTGGATCCTGATGAGACGCCACAGAACGTGGCGTCTCATCAGGATCCAAACTGTTTGCTATTCTGATAGTATTCTTTGAAAAAAAATCGAAGAAAATGCTAATTTTAGAAATTCAGCAGACGACATTTTAGCAGACGACAAATTTCCCAGCATGCAAAGGGCTAGACTAGTCTGTGCAATCTGGTCAGGAGCTACTCTGTCTGCTGAAAAGTCGTGCAAGGTTTCGCAGTCTCATCAGCGGAAAGTGTAGCTCCAGTCACGCAAGGTTTCGCAGTCTCATCAGCGGAAAGTGTAGCTCCAGTCACGCAAGGTTTCGCAGTCTCATCAGCCGAAAGTGTAGCTCCTGGCCAGGCTGTGCGAATGCACTTGCTAGTCTGGAGCTTAGCTGGCCACATATCATATGGCATAAGATCCATTTTCGCATGACACAATCATTTTACAACATAATTGTGCTGTTTGTTATATAGTTTCTCTCTTTGACCTGTTTCAGAGCTTCAAAATACTCAACAATTGTATTAACAATTCAGTACAAAGAAATGAATATGTATGCCTCAGGTCCTAATTTCCCCACATTGAGCAAGTTTAAAAGTTCAAAACATTATGTACATTATCATATATAACAAGAAGAAACAAAAACAATTGCATTTAACAATGACCGTTCACAACTCATGAACAAACAAACATTGTATTTTCATATGCATAGGTTGCAAGTTAAACAGATTTTTTATTTTTTAACTTAACTTTGGCTCTTCACTTGTTTCCTCGTGCATAAAATGTTCTTTCAATAAACCTGTGATGCTGTGCACTTGGGGTACCATTAATTTACAAGCTCTTATTGAATAAAACTTTTCACTTAATAATATTTTTTAAGCAAAATGTTTAAATTAGTAGCCATGGATTGTATTGAGAATGGTGTAACAATGCAGAGCCCTGCATTTACAACTGCCAGTACCACAACTCTAATGAAAACCTGAGATACATTATCCCGTCTTATACCCAAGTAAATAAGGTACCTAAGAAAAAGTTCTCTAGCACATCTAAATAAGCAATGGTATATGAAGGCCGGCTGTGAAACTATCCAAGGGTGGAGCATGTGCTGATCCATTAGGAAACCAGTCATCTGTGGTGTGGTGTGAGTCCACTTTATTGGTGATCTTGCGGGAGAGATGGTAGGACGACCTTCTTTCAAGCTGGGAGAGAACCATTAACACTTGCCTGAAAGAAAAATATGTTATGTTACATTTTATCCATCCTAGCATTTTGCGTCCATAAATTGCCAATGGATTTCACTCCTCCAGTCATTCTCTGCTGAACTAAACGATAGCTTTGCCACAAAAGTGACTAAAAATTGCAGCCATACCCATGGCAAATTTCAGTTGCACCAAATGGATCGCTGCAAGTGAAAATTGTGTCTTGCACATCTGCACTTTATGGTGATGACATAACAAATAAAGATTATATATTGTCCAGCTTTTTTTGAGCCTCACTCTGGGAAAACAGGGCTTAAAGGGACTGAAAACCACGAATGAGGAAAAAAGAAAAGTTCTAAAATACCGTATTTTTTTACAATTATTAGTTTATATTGATTAAAATATCACAACTGGTATATAAAATTACTTGAAAAGTTTTTTGTTTTATTTTTACTTTATTTTTGTATTTATTTATTTGTACTGGGTATGCATATCCAGTAAAAATAAATAAATACATGATTCATTGTCACCTGGTAAACCCAGAAATGCAAATTGTGCATGCGTAGTGAATTGTTTATATTTTATATATAAAATGATCCATCTACTTGCGTTATTTACAGTGTGTATATCGTTATGCCACCTATTTTCGCAATTTCACATAGCGAAATTTTATTACCGAATAAACTGAAAATATGAACTTTTTTCAAGTAATGTAATATACCAGTCATGATATTTTAATCAATATAAACTAATAATTGTAAAAAACTACGGTATTTTAGAACTTTTTTTTTTCGTCATTCGTGGTTTACAGTCCCTTTAATGCATGTTTATAAAGAGTCTGCAGTCTGCATAGCATTATCAGGGACAACACTGTGACTTTCAGCTTTTATGGAATTTTTCGTTGAAAGGAAGTCTCTTCTAAACAAAAATCCAGTCTAGGCAGAGAGTGTCATCCCTAATTAGCCTTTTCGAACTGCACAGGCTCATCTGGGATGACACTATGCACATGCATTAAGCCCCTTTTTCCCAAGAGCTTGGCTCTAATCTAGCTCATTTAGAGTAAGTCAACTGTCTTGGTTGTACTTGCATGTGTTTAGGAGGAATGCTATCCACAGTGGTCAGTGTTCCTCGAGTTGACACGAGGTTAGAGCTGTCGCTGCAGTTACACCTGACATGAACGCTCTGACCAGACAGCTGGTTCTCCACAACAAACAGCCCTCCACTCCAGCCATACATCAGAGAGTAGCAGTTGACTCCCTTTCTCAACTGAAATATATGGGAAAAAGTGGTATAATACATGTGCAAAAAGTGTTGTCCCAGATTAGCCTGAAACAAAACTTTCCTGGCTTTAAAAAGAGCCAACAACAAAGCTATATAGTTCAAATGTTAAATCTATCAATTTAATTTGTTTATTTCATGAACCCTTTGNTTGTCAAAAGATAAATCACACCTCTTCCTTTATGCCTTTCCCAATGGCCAGCTGCATAATGGCATTGGCGTATGCATATCTGTGTTTCTCCTGTCCAGGCTCTATTTCTTCTATGGCAACCACTTTAGAACTGTGGATGGCCATCACATAGTCCCGCCCTGGTCCAAACTCATCATCTACAAAGAAAAGGTATGGTAGTATTGGCAATGTTCCAGCATACATAAACACCTATTCATCATCTTCAAACACACCATACTGGCACTGGTCTGCTCCAATTTGAGATAGAAGTTGAAAGTTGGGCAAGCAGTTCTTTAAAATACTTGACCCTCCAGGCGACTACTTTTTCCAAGTCTGAGATGTCATTGGGACCAATCTTCTGACCAAGTTTCATGAAGATTAGACAATAAATGTGGTCTCTATAGTGTGGTCAAGCTTTTTTTTATATAGTTTGAGCAAGTGAAATAATTATTTACCCCATGTGCCCAGTTTTTAACTTGGCCAAAACATCATTGGGACAATTGTTCTTGACAAGTTTTATGAACATTGAGCAATAACTCTTGCCTCTAGTGTTCATAAGCTTTTTTTTATTTCATTTAACCTGGCGACCTAGTTTTTTACCCACCTGATCGAGTTTTTAACTCAGCTGAGCTATCGTTGGGACAAATGTTCTCACAAAGTTTCATGCAGATTGGGCTACCAATGTTGCCTCTAGAGTGTTCACAAGACAAATGTTGACAACGGAGCAGACACTGAAGACTGACGACGCACGACATACAAAATGTGATCACAAAAGCTCAAGGATTATACTATCATAATATAAATAATATTTTCATGAAGTTGTTGTGTTCTTATAAACCTAATGCGCTTTAATAGTTGTATTGCATAAGAATGCTTAGAAATATCACAATCTGGAAGTTAAATGCTACTTGAGCCCCCAGCTCCAAAGTTTAAAAATATGTTATTGCCCCTGCCATAGACATGTGTGAAGTTCCAATTGAACACCAGTTGTAATAACAGTGATATGGAGATGTTGCTCATTTAATTTTACAAATTGTTTAGGTATAAAAAAGGGTCATAATTTGACTTAATAGCAGGTCAGAGTTTTTGAAACTTTTTTAGTGACCTTACACAATAAAACAGGAACTTGTATGAAGTGCCAAGTTTAAATTAAATACCTGAAGTAGAAACAGTGATTTGGAGATGTTGCACATGTACCAAAAAACCAATTTTGAAGTTCAACAAGAGATGTGTTTGTCAGAAACACAATGCCCCATACTGCGCCGCTTTGATTTTTTTATTTTAACCTTTGACCTTGAAGGATGACCTTTGATTTACCACTCAAAATGTGCAGCTCCATGAGATACACATGCATGCCAAATATCAAGTTGCTATGATCACTATTGCAAAAGATATGAGCAAACTTTAAGATAGGTTAAAGTTTTCGACAGACAGAATGACAGACAGACAGACGGGCCAAAAACAATATACCCCCCTTTTTTTTAAAGGGGGCATAATAAAAAGGGGCGTAATTTGCTAAATTACATGTCTTATTTATTAAACATTGTCAATGACCCCACATAATGACCCTGAACATGCGTGAAGTGTGAAGTTTCAACTGAATGTCTGAAGAAGAAACAGTGATATGGAGATAAACGTTTTCCGAAAGTTTGCTGAGAGCCATCACAGCAAAAATTATAAATTATCAAAGGCTCTGGGAGTCCGTTTACATGGACTAATAGTGGAGCTAAAAGTGTAAACTGAATTGTTCTAATTGACAATAAGCTGACACATTAGACCTAAAAAAAAAACAAGAGCACCGTCGAGCGGATGCCAACGCTCGGCTGCGGGTGCAGTTTTGATTTTTTTTTTTTAATTGACCTTTGACCTTGATATTTGACCTTGAAGGATGACCTTGACCTTTCACCACTCTAAATGTGCAGCTCCATGAGATACACATGCATNAATGGTTGAAGGCCAGAGGCAAAACATAATAATCTCCAGGTTCCAGCATCACGTTGCATCCAACGAAGCTCTTTAGTTCACGACGACTGCTCTTTACGAGTTTACCAAAAGTATGGTTATCGGAGAAGGTATCTTGTAGAATCAGAACACAAATGTCTAACACGCCCTTGTGGTTATCCACCCCCCTAGGAAAGAAATTTCATCACATCATGTGAATCATTGAAAAAAACTTTTGCGTTGTTAATCAATAGCAAAGACTACAAAGAAAACAGTTGTTTTTTAACTTAATTTTCAATTGACATTTTACAAAAGACATATATGCCCCACATATTCCACTTTTCTCTTAAAACTCCACTCATGTCAGAAAAAACTGCATCAAAATACGAAAGTGCATAAATTCACACGCTGGTTAATATGTTTGAAAGGTTTAAGTTTACTTCATATGCCTTGTTTCAGGAAAATTAAACATATTGAGTTTCAATAACCTGTAAAATTAGTCACCTTTCGCTTTCTTGAAAAATGCCTATTTCCAGATCAGTTGTACAGTAAACTTTGATCTTGGTAATTTTTGGCGGCGTTGCAGCATTTCTAGGGAAGCTGCCCTTCACCCTTATTTCATGCCAGTCTGGCCTCACTTTACAGATATCAACACTGTCAAAATACCTGAAATATAAAACAAGAAAGACATGATGGCCCTTAAGCGTTCACCTGAATTTGGGGGACTTGAAGAATTGAACTTGTCACTCAATACATTATACCATAAATTAGCATAATGTGAACGCAAAGAGCAATTATCATTAAAATCTATTTTTGGTGTCCGTTAACAAAGGATGCAGAAAGAACCATAAGCGTTTTTTTTAATTTACACTTGAATGGTAAGCATGAGAAAACCTCCAAAAATGTGGGGATGCAGGTTTAAAAGCGCATGTGCATCAAATGGAACAAATACAGAATGTTTCTTAAAATCAGATATGCAGACAACTGAAAGTGATTTTATGGCATTTCTGAAATTTACTTATCATAGAATGTTGTTGCTGAGCTTAATAAGGCGTCTTCCGAAAATGTATCGTAAAAATTAAATTTTTCAAACTTGGTTAATAAGAAGGGCCGCAGTCATTTTCAAAGTACATTACTTGATGAGGTCGTCGAGGGCGATCCAGAAGACGCCCAGTCCCCCGCCCTGCACCATTAGACCTTGCTTGACTTCTGCTGTAATGTTTTTCCACATCTCAGACGCATCACTCCAGTCCCCCTTCCACGAGTGGTGACCCCATGGGTTACGAAGTCGCAGTAACCTTGCAACCAGGAGAAAGTTGATCATATGAATAGCCGACATGGAGTTCTTAAGTGGTTTAAACCCATTATCTCAACAGGACAAAAAGCAGTTGAAAATCAATGTCAAATCATACAATCAATTAAAAAATAAGTTTCAAATTAAAATAACAACCCAAAATTCCAATAATTGTGATAATCTGACATGAAATATGAAATTTGTCTTCACATCACAGTTTTTTGCCCAAAATTACGGCCGATATTCGTCTGTTTCCCTATTGCAAAAAGGCACGTTTTCTCCTGAAAATCTGACCAAAATTTCCAACAACCCCAAAAATTCCTGAATAAATGCAATATTAGGATCAATTGGTCATTGTCGGCTCGAGTACTACTTAAATATACCCCGGGTACTCTTTAAGTATATTTAAATGTACCCCATTTTTTGGACATATGTGAACCAGATTCAAACTCTGCCTAAATATTTCCAAGATAAATATTTCGACCAAGTTTCATCAAAATTGCATGAAAAATGTGGCCTCTAAAGTTGTAGCCAGCTAAAAGTTGACAACACACACCGCACATCAGTCAACCCACGAAAACGGACGCCGGGCATAGGGTAATCACAATAGCTCACCTTGAGCACTTTCTGCTAGGTAAGCTAAAATGATGTGTTAGCAAAACAAGTTTGAGAGAAAATGTTAAATGAATCTCAGTACAATGTGTGTGAAAAAAAAGGAAAATGAATGGATCGTGTAACTGTGTGCTATTATTTATAAATATCTATCTCTACATCACTCTAATAGGTAGCAATTCTTCAAAACTATGTCACAGCATTTGAAAAAGAGGCATAACTTCAGAATTTTTTCTTCAGAGATCACATGCACAACTTCATATCATATAAGGAACAACGTTTACATGTCGAATGTTGAAATGTGTAAGACAACTTGTTTGGTAAAGTTTGTGTCCATGGACAGACAGATGGACTAACAGACATCCATGGTGAATCACATATATATTGTCTTTGTGATTGCCAGGGGTTGCAAAAGCAGGTATCAGTGGCCTGCATTTGCTTCTTACTTGTATCCAGCAATTTCCTTGACGTCCAGTATGGAGTATGCATGACGGGCGTGCAGTCCCAGGTTGTGGTACGACTCTGCATCTATCTTCATGTTGCCAGCGCCACATGACGCACCCATCAGGAACCTGCCAATGTAGGAGCACCTTAACATTTTTAAATATTGCTCAATTATGATAATAAAATTTATCATATAAAATTGTCAGTTTTTAGCTCGGCTGTTTTCGGAGAAAACCCGAGGTATTATCATAGCAGCTCGTGGTCAGCTGTCCGCGTCGTCCCAAAACCTTAACATTGGCCATAACTTTTGCAATATTGAAGATAGCAACTTGATATTTGGCATGCATGTGTATCTCATGGAGCTGCACATTTTGAGTGGTGAAAGGTCAAGGTCATCCTTCAAGGTCAGAGGTCAAATTTATGTGGNCTTTGACCTTTAAGGATGACCTTCAACGTGACCTTTTACTACTCAAAATGTGCAGCTCCATGAGATACACATGCATATCAAGTATCAAGATGCTGTCATCAATAATGCAAAAGTTATGACAAAACTTTTACCTAGGTTAAAGTTTTGGGACAGACACGCAGAGTGACACAATGACAGACAGACAGGCCAAAAACAATATACCCCCTCTTCTTCGAAGAAGGGGGCATAAAAAATACATGTTTTAGCCATTGCCTTAACTAATAAAACAAATTATAAACATAAACACGGGAACTCACATCAACGTCATACCAGGTCTTGATGTTTTTGACCACTCGACCACTGGATCTAACCAAATATTAACTATTGCAACGGAATGCACCAAAAATGGCTATCTACGAGTTGCCATTGCCAAAAAATTTGGTAAATTATGAAATTTGAGCATTCAAATAAAATTTCAAGATTCAAAAGCAAAAGCTGGAGTACAATTAACATAAACTTTGGACACCCGTAAATAACGTAACTGTATCCAATATGTCAGATTTTATTTTCAAAACTTTTGGGTCCTTACAACAGCATTTTGTTTTACTAGGTCTAATCGGGTTGGCTTTCGTAAAGCAAAAGATAAATAAAGATGGCCTAAATTGCTTAAATATAACAAATAGTTTTTCAAACGTTCTTGATCTGCTTTGTTTAGGGGCAAGGATTTTACCATTCAATGACATCCTTGTATATAAATGTATACATACATCAGGAACTAAATTGTTTAAACGAGTTTCCACAAAAGTCACTAAGGTTGCAGTGGTGTTATTATTATTGAGTCTGCCTATCAACCAAGAGGTCCCAGGTTCGATCCTCAGTAGGGGAGCAGTCTCAAGATTTAATACCTCACACCAAGTACTGGTTCTTCCCAAGAAAAAGACTGGAATGTGTCTGTATAAGCCAATAGCTTTCGATAATATCAAGCTAAAACAAATAGGTACATACGAAAGGTCACTTACATGGATTCTCTACAGCTTAGCAGTTGTGCCCACAAATAATCTTTATCAAGCCGGTAATCCTTGTTCTTTTTATCTGTGAACAAAACATATAGATTTCAGTGAAATGTTCATAAGGATGGGTTTAACCGGCCCTAAAAATTTGTGTCGCCATTTTTGTGTCATGCAAAAACCGTAACATGCCAGTTTATCTCCCCTTATTATTTAAATAATAATCAATTAATTAACTGTCTTACATAAATGTCATTGACTCTATTATAATATACATGTATAAAAGTCATATTTATATAATATACAAGAACAAACTTCATAAGTCATAACAAGCTCCATTTTTATATGACAAACAACACAAATAACAAAAGTCAATAAATAAATGTATCATGCAAACATCAATGAAACATTATGCTTTATAATAGACAATCCGAGGATTGATAAATTGACCGCCGCCATATTTGCTATCATGTGACCCGCTACTGAAGACGGTACTGAAGAATTAGGCAGATTACAGCGTAATCGTAGCGTACACGGTATTTTAGAACTTTTCTTTTTTCGTCATTCGTGGTTTACAGTCCCTTTAAAACATTATTATTTCTTTATAAATACTCATATAGTTCCGGAGATACTAATTAAAAACTTTATAAGATTCAAGACCGAGGCAGACTTTTTTTTATTGAATAGTACATATCTTTGTTTGTCTAAACATTTATTATTTCGTTATTAATATTTCTTATTTAAATACCTTTTTTAAAGGTAATGTAAAAATATATAGCCCAAAATACAGTTTGTGATTTAAACTAAAATTGGTCCGGAAATATTTTTAAGATTTTATGTAGAGGCAAACGTTTTTATGTAAAAGTATGTATCTGGTTTAGTCTAAAACCGAAGTTTTTATTTTAATTTATATCTTAAAAATCGCTCTCAAGCTAACACGAGCTATTCATTAGCAAAACTGTGTAAGATGTCAGGACATGGCATACTTTTTTTATTGAAGAGTACATAATTATCAGCTTTTTCCCATAACTTTATTTTTATATTATTATTTAAATAATGTTAACTAAACTGATTTCATAATATATAAAATTTTCTAAAAGTATCTAAATTTACAATAAAAATGTTCACTATGAAAAATATGGAGCCTTAAATAAACTTAAATAGCTCCTATGATGTTCTCTACATTTCCTAAACTTATAAATGCCTTATTAAATTTTCGTAATAAAGTCTAAATTTACAATAAACAAGGGATGTTTGTAAAACATGCATGCCCCCCATATGGGCTGTCAGTTGTAGTGGCAGCCATTGTGTGAATACGTTTTTTGTTTCTGTGAACGGTGGTGGTGGTGGTGGGTGGTTGGTGNAAATAGTGAAAGTCTCAAGAATATATTACTAAATTATTTATTCCTACATTGGGTTTTAAAAAAGGATCTTTTTTTTTAATTTCTATAATTATTATCCACAGGGGGAAGATGCGCACAAATAAATAAAAAAATATTATATATTATAGACTATAATATATATATACATATTTTTGTCTATATTAAATATATATATTTTTATTTATTTTTGCGCAACTTCCCCCTGTGATACCATCCTGTTCACTGCATATCATTACAGTTCTTTTTTTTTTATGAAAAAAAAATATATATACATGTATTTAACAACCAAAGTATTAATCCAAGTATGCTAATTATTTCCCTTTGCTAAGGACACATTTAACAGGATTAGCAAAAGTAACCCTGACCTTGACCAACATGACATTTGACCCCATTAAAGTGTAGATGTTAATGTGAGGTATAAACATACTAAATATTGAAGAAATTGATCCAAAAATAAGGGCTCTATGAAGAAAAGTATAAAAATGTATTTTTAGCCAGAGTGATATTGACCTTGACCAGAAAAAAATTCCCGTTCAATATGCGCCAGGGTATTTGATGATAAACACTTTGTGAAGGTTTCATTCAAATCCGTTGAGAAATAAAGGAGGAGTTGCGCTCTGAAGAAAATGTCAATTTCAATCAATTTTTAGTCGTGGCGACCTTGATTTTGACCCAATCATAAAATCCAGACAATATGCTCCAGGGCACTTGGTGACGATCATTTTGTGAAAGTTTCATTGAAATTCTTTGAGAAATGAAGGAGGAGTTGCGCTCGGAAGATTTTTTGTGCCTGCCCGCCGACATTCACCAATCTAATAACCAGTTTTTTCCTTCGGAAAACCTGGTTAATAATGTAATTAAACATTGTACCACACAAATGAATATCTGAAAAAGAAATATCAAACATCTGAACACCAAGTATCTCTATTCCAATTAACATGTTTATATTTAAACAGTTATATTTGTCATAGTCTGATTTTGGACTATATTTTCAATTGCACTAACTATCACTCTAAATTGTGATCTTTGTAAATGTTTGCCCCAGTACTTGTTAAGCTTATTATCGTAAATCAATATTTATTACTGACAGAAGCTGGCTGCTTATGAAATTGATTGTAAAAATTTAACCAGAGTATGAACAGACAAATAAAATTGTGACACAATTTCCCAAACAATTGCTTTACTGACCAAATTGCAAATTACTTTTGAAACAACTGACAAGTAAGCCAAAATGTCCGCCACCCCTGTCCTCAGCCCTTACTCACCCTGCAGGGCGATGGTCGCACACGGCTGCCCTGTGAGCACAGAGAGCCCCTCGATACACTTGCCGGCTATCAGGGCCTCGTAGGAGCCATGCAGCTTGGCCATTGCCTTCTCTATTAGTGGCACCCACAGCTGCTTCCTCCTGGCCTGCAGGAAACATGGACATGTGTGAGAATTGAGAAAGAAAAATGTAAAACATTCAAATTTTAACCCTTTACCATCGCTATACGCATTTTGACGTGTTTGTAGTCCGTTAAAAAAATTCAATTAAATTAAAAACCCTTCTTAACAGATTCAAGTTTAAAAGGCTTCATTCCCATTCCATATACACTTATGAGCAGCAAACAGTGTAAAACCTGAACCGTGTTTTTCACTTTGCTTCTGAGTTGGAAAGGGTTAATGACTGTGTAAGGGATGTCAAAACAAAAAAGTAATATCACGTCACCGATGTATATAAGAATTATGACTTTACAGATTGATAAAAATTATCATAGAAGAAGAAAATTTTATTTACGACATCATGGTTAAAGGTTTGTTTGAAAAACAATTCTGAAAATCAAAACTCAATCACTTTTGAAGAACTTGTGAAAGAAGTTGATGTAACAAATGTCTCCTCAGGATATGTTTAGAGGCCCACAAAGGTCAAGTTGCATAGTATGTCAAAATACAGTACCATTTGTTATTAAAATCAAGAATGACAAAAAAAGAGTTTTATTACAGGAGGAAATATGGTTTTCTATACTGTTTTCTGGTATATAATTTAATATGCTTAAATTGCAGTACTTTAGTTTAAAAGGACAACCCCAAACTTTAAATTTTAAAGCAATTGACCAAATAAGTGCAGAACACTTTAAATTTACATCATTGGTATGTGAATTTCACAAATCATGTTTGTAAAGGAAATACAACATAAACAATTTAAATTAAATTACATCCTTATTTCTCCGTAAACAGAGTACATGAAAGACTTTGTCAGGCATAGTTTTACATCAAAATATGATTTGTTAATATGAGCAGTGCTCGGGGAAAATGAGACTTAAGCATGTGCATAAAGTGTTGTCCAAGATAAGCCTGTGCAGTCCACACAGGCTAATCAGGGACGACACTTTTTGCTTTCATGGTATTTTTCGTTTAAAGGAAGTCTCTTCTTAACCAAAATCCAGTTAAGACAGAAAGTGTTGTCCCTGATAAGCCTCTGCAGACTGCACAGGCCTATCTAAGATGACACTTAACGCACACGCATCAAACCCCGTTTTCCCAGAGGAAGACTAATACCTAGATCTATACCTGTGAGAATATGAGTCTGGAATGCACGTCACACGGCAGAACGTCGTCTACTAGTACAATCTGCTGCTCTCCATTCTTGTAGAGTCGCACCTGGTATATGCCTTCCTGGCAATACTCCTTTGTTGGGATGATCTTGTGAATAAACTCAGGCTGCTCAGCAAGGACTGCCAGTGCACTCAAAAACCTGATAAGGATATTATGAGTAGTATAGGACCTGGTTAAACTTGATAATTGAGGATATTAAGTAAACCTTACAAGGATTTTGGATAAACCTGATACTGATATTTGATACACCTGATATGGAAATTCCGAAATGTATAGGATAAATCTGCTTTGGATATAAGATAAACCTGAAATTGGTTTTGGATAAACCCGATATGGATATTGGATACACCTGATATGAATATAGGATAAGCCTGATACAGATATTGTTTAAACCTGATTCGGATGTAGGTTAATATAAACCTGATATCATAATTCATATGGATGAATGATCAACCTGATTTGGGTAAAGATGAACCTGATATTGATGTAGGAATTTATGAAATAGATGTAGAAAAATCCTAAAATGAATTAGACTTACCTGATATGGATGAAGAATACCCCAATATGGATAAAGGATAAACCTAATCTGGATATAATATACTAAACCTTAAATGGATAAATGTAAAATCTGATATGGTTAAAAGATAAACCTGGTACAGATATAGGATAAACCTTATATGGATGTAGGATAAACCTTATATAGATGTAGGATAAACTGTACATGGATATAGGATAAACCTGAAATGGATATGGGGTAAATCTATTACGGATGTAGGATAAATTAAGTATGGATTAAGAATAAACCTGATTTAAATAAAGAATAATTCTGATATGGCTATAGGATGAACCTTAAACTGATATCAGATAAAGGACTTGACTAGCACAGAAATGAATCTTACCTACAATGAACACCTTAACGCATGTAAACAGGAAGAATATATTATATGTCAAATCAATGTTATATTATGTCAGTGATGCTTGGAATTTTAAACTTTTTGGAATTTTGAGAAAGATGAGGATGTTTCAAATTGGAAATTTTAACAAATTTTGTGGAGTCACTACACATTAAAAAATATAATAATCTTAATAATAATTATACATATATTATGTTATATAAACATACATGGGGCATTTTTTATAAATACAGATTTGAAGTGGAATTTCTATGCTTCAATTGGGGAAAAACCCATAATATTTCACTGAGGGAAAATGGTATACAATAGCGCTAGAATTAGAGTTCAATTCAGCACATACAGAACTAAAATAGCTTACCAAAGTCAACAAAGGATATTGTATTTTGCACATAAAGTACTAATGTTTTGTTCATTTCAGTAATCAAAGTTTGTTTCTTTGATTAATTCACCATTTTAATCAGTATTTCAGAATATCATGACTGGTAGGTTATCACATAAGAGTATTCTTGGACACTCAAAATATCTGAGCAGTTGACCATTACTAAGTGCACATACTGATGCCAGATTCTAATAACTGCCCCACTTGATTCAGAGGCAAGCGGAGCACAATTTATCTTTCTGTGCATTGTGCTAAAGATCCCCAGAATATCGGTTCTTGGCTCTACAACACTGAGCTATGATGTACACCCCCCATGTTTTATCCATACAAGTGAACATCAATATACAATAAAGAATTGAATATGACACACAGATTTTCTCAAGGTCACAAGCAGAAGGGAGTTTATTACCAACAATTTCCAAGTTGTCCCTGGGAGATGTCATCAGGCATTGGTGTTCGGTACACAACCCAGGGGACCTTTTTCTCAGACTTGTGGGAGTCAATCTCATCACAGCGAAGCCATTTCACCTCAAGTCGCGCCAGGTCACTTGAGTCACTAGCGAAAAGCGACTTGGAGATCGGCGGAAAGGAATCATCAACAAACTTCTCATGGTGCTGTCCAAAACAAATCATTAAAAATAAAATGTATGTGGTTATGTGGTTACAAAGTTTCACCCTTTTCAAAATCTATTTTAATAAGATACACATTTACATGTTTAATACTTTATCATTTGTTCTGTTATTGAAACCTACTGAGAAAAACCATAGATCGGTGTTAGGACAGATCTGAATTAAGACCACTACCAGAATATTTCCAAATATGCTCCCCTATAAAGTATGATTTCTCTTTAACCAAAATCTTATCGAGGACAAAAAGATCTGACAGATGAACAAAGGAAAAAAGATATCCTCCCTTCTTAAGTGGGGGCATACAAAGCTGAGACAAGCCAAGAAATTTTACAGTGTACCAAGAAGACACACAAAATACCAACCTGCATACAGAACATTTTGATGTGCTGCCACAATTCCAAGGCCTCGTCATCCTCACTCGCCCTGATATCGCTCACAAGGACAGATTTCTGTCTGTCTATTCGTCGCTTGGGACGCAACGTTCCCATAGAAACCATCTGGTTGGGCGATACTGGCATCAAGTCGCTACCACACATCATGCAGACGCCAGTGGTGTTCTTGTTTATGTATGTGCACACGTAACATTGATGTCTATTGTCCAAGCCCGAGGCGGCCTTCTTCATATCAATATTTATTTCTTTATCTGTTTTTTTTCCATCTTTCATTTTCTCTTTATCAACTGTTTTATTATTACCATTTTCTCCCTTCTTTTCATTTGTTTCTGCTTTTCTTTTGTTACTGCCGTTACTAGCAGACCTAATTCTTATAGTTCCACATGCAACACATTTTTGTTCAGCATCCTTGTTAATTAACGTGCATTTTGAGCAATGCCAATCAACTGGCTTTTTTCCTTTACATATCTTACACACAGAAATGCTATTATCATTTTTATATTCACATTTCTTGCACAACCAAAACATCTTATTTGTAATTTCTTTTTCTTTCTCCGTGGCATTCAGCTTTTTGGTTTTCGAATTTACCTTGTTGACAACTGGTTGTCTTTTGGGAATAGCCGGTTTCTTTGAATCGCTCGGTTTTTCCAACTTCGGAGGCCTATCAGGTATGTTATCTTGCTTCTTAATTTTCACAGGCAAGTTATCTTCGGTGTTCTTTCCTGACTGCTTATTTGTAGTGGGATCTTTTTCATTATCATTTGACTTTTCTTCAGCCTCTTTATCAGAATGTCTCTTCACAGCCAATGCTTTAACAGGCACGAGCTTAGAGTAGTCGATATCTAATGGAATATCTTCAGGTTTGGGAATATTGGTGACTCTTGGTGCCTCACAAATACTACACTTAACAAACGATGGTTCATTGACATATGTACATCTTACACAAGACCATTTCTCTAATTCCATCAAGTTACTTGGTTTGTTATCTGCATCTTTTAGCCAGTGGCAGATTTTGCAGTTATCAAAGTAGTGCTCATTCTCTGCATTGCAAATTTTATTTGGGCATATCCAGCACTTTTCATCAACCCCATTCAATTCATTATCTTTATTCTCAGCTACAGAAATTTTGGAATCTTTCAGCACATCAATCTTATTAGTTGCGGGTTTTTCTACTTTATTTAATTGGTCCTTTTTATCACTGTGTTTAGGACTAGCAACCTTTTCATCACCTTTATGTCCCTTAGTAAAATTTGGCACTCTTGCAGGCAATTTGCCAAAAGGTAAATTTTGTCCAGTATTTTTTTCGCCAGTTTTCACTTTCTTTTTTTGATTCTCCAACGAGTCTGATTTTCCAGGTGTGCCTTTCCCTTTGGCCCTTGAAACATTACCCTTTTCCATTGCTTTATTTTCAACAACTTTATTGTCTTTTCCAGGCTTTGTTTCACCATTTTCTTTTTTCATGTCGGCTGAATTCTGATCACTTTTACTTTCTTTTTCATCACCAACAATGACAACTTCTTCTGCCTTCTCTTTAACTTCCTCGCATGCATCCTGACCAATGAAGCCCTTGAACAGTTTTGGTGCATCCTCTGGTGACAGTGGTCTATCATTATGACATATCTCACATTGTGAAATGCACCTTGAGTTTATAAATGTGCATCGTTCACAGCCCCATGTAACTTTTAAATCCATCCTCAAGAAAAATGCTCAATCTTTAATGCTGATTAAGCTACTGTTTCCCTGCTTTTTTTAAATTTAGATTTCAAATTACACAACAATGTACTTGCATAGACATTTTTGTGCAGAT
Source organism: Dreissena rostriformis (assembly GCA_007657795.1). Lineage (NCBI taxonomy): Eukaryota > Metazoa > Mollusca > Bivalvia > Myida > Dreissenidae > Dreissena > Dreissena rostriformis. The sequence continues at coordinate 77,318 of VMBQ01003899.1, forward strand.
ATCACGCTATCATATCCATCAAACATGTACCTAATTTACACTGTGATTTTGTGCAGGTCTGTTTTGCTTGAAATAGAACACTAATTATCCCTCCACTGATAGCTTAACCTTGAGTTTCATTTACAATCCAGAAGAATGATAAATATTTGATTTTCTTCCTGACAGGCATTCATTTTCAAAAAATGTATACATGTAAATATATAAATCCTAGGAACAGATTAAACTCTGCTGTAAGCACAAGCTGTTAAATGTACCTTAATATAAACATTTCATGAATATTTATGTTACATCCTACTGTATCAAAACTGATTTATAGCTAAGTTATCACTGGATGGTACAATATGTGCCCCTATAAAATTAACACCACATCCTGATATCATCCTATGATCTTCCACTTTGCTACCAGGAAAACTTCCCTGTGCAGCATCCCTGCTCTGATTTGCTGGGCACAGTGTGGTGACTGAAGGAAATGTCAATGGTTCCAGGGCTGGCTTCACTCCATCAAAAATGATAATAATAAAATCCAATATTGCACTTGTTTAGTAGTGTCAACATATATATCTCTGATAGGAAATCACTTCCTAGTGGAGATTTATTGGGCATTCTCAAGTTGGACCATATCACTGCACCTTACAGGCAACTGAAATCGATAAGTTAAAGTATAGATTTTAAGTTAAGTTTTAAATTAATAAGCTCTGTTAAGTCCATGGAAAACAGGGTGGGGTATTATAACGAAAAAAGGCATATAATGTGCAAACATTGGACATTAAAAGAAAACAAAATGCCCAATATAATATTGATCTTATTTTTAAAAGTTAAAAAACTACAATATATCAATGTAAATACAAATTCAAAACTCAAACAAAATGTGATCAGTCACCAGTATTCTTTCCTGTTTATGCTATTGAACATGGTACATGTACTTCACATAAAGGAGTGTACATGGTACTTTACTATATACCCATATAAGTCTTACTACAATAATGGGAACTGGGTATTTTCATTATAAAATGCAAGCTTATGGACAAGAGTATAAGAGTTCCATGTTTAACCCTGTGAAAAATGTTTTTATATTCAACGGCTTAGCAGAAGACCACTATAAGATGTTAAACACCAAATATCAAACCACTGACCCTTGCAGTTTTAGAGGAAAAGAAGAAAAAAAGATTGTTTAATCTATTAACTATATAAGTCTATATAAATAATGCAACCCCTCGGGTGTGGCCAGTTTTGACCCTAGGGACATAATTTGAACAAACGTAGTAATCTCAGGACACCAGAAAGATGAACAAACAACAAGTGATGTGTTTGTGAAACACTATGTCCCCTTTTGAGCGATTTTGACCCATATATTTGACCTTTGACCTTGAAGGGTGACCTTGACCTTTCACCACTCAAAATGTGCAGCTCCATGAGATACACATGCATGCCAAATATCAAGTTGCTATCTTCAATATTGCAAAAGTTATGGCCAATGTTAAAGTTGGCGCAAACAAACAAACAAACAAACCAACAGACCAACAGACAGGGCAAAAACAATATGTCCCCCAGTATATACTGGTGGACATAAAAA
>VMBQ01003900.1:5899-81282 GCA_007657795.1 Dreissena rostriformis
TATATATATATATATATACTGTCAAAACTGTGATCTTTAAAGCCTCTATAACGCCAAAAAATCTACGAAAATTTCGTAATATATTTAGTAAAATAAAGTAAACATATATATAATCAGTGTTCCTTATAGCAATAGCTAAAATTTCATCGTTAGATGTGCTCTGGTAACATAGATTTAACACGATACGAAATCCTTTTTTTTATTTTTTTTTGTAGTACAATATATTGAACATATGTTCATGTACCAATTTAGCGTTTATGTGTCGTATGAATAGATATCGTTGCGGGAAATAAAAATGGAATCGATTGTGCCACACAACAATAAAAAAGAGCATTTTATATCTTGTTAAATCTATGTTACCAGAGCACATCTTACGTTGACATTTTGGCTGTTGCTATAAGGAACACTGATTATTTATATGTTTACTTTATCTTACGAAATATATTACGAATTTTTCGTTGTTTTTTTAGAGTTATTGAGGCTTAAAGGAAGTTATCATAGTTTTTGTTATGTAATTCCACACGTTTGTAACAATATAAAGAAGTTGAAACTTGAGCTGCGACAGCAGGAGGAAAGGCCTAATAAGCAGCGCGAGATACATGCGTCTTGTCGAGCTGCGTCAACATGATGTCATAGTGATTGAAAAGGAACATAACTAGAACTTAAATAACATGTACACTTCTTGAGTTTTACCCCCATCAGCATTTGAATAGACAGGGAGATGTCGACCAATTACCTTTTATTTCCTGAAAGAGGACAGTTATTTAATGAATTGGGCTTTCTCTTAATATCTTAGCTGTTGGTTTGTGAAAAAAATCTTTGAATGTTGCTCTTGATCTTCAAAATTTGATGGTCCAGCACAGACACTTTATTATATTAAACTGAGATGAGTTATTCTTGGTCGTTGTCAAATCCTCCACGAACAGATAAATCTCTGCGCATGTCCCATTAATCAGCCGTACCACATGGATATAAAACAAACATGGCCTGTGGAAAATTGATTACATGTTGTACAATTTGATAAAATAAAACAGAACTTTTAGCAATGACATTCTACACGAACCGAAACATTAGTTAAACTAGTTTAACGTTTTAAAGGAAATTTATATTTAACACACATTTAGGCATATAATTTTAAAATTCACGAGGGCAACTTATAGGACATAAATGTACAAAATATTCATTATTATTTTTAAACGTTTGAATATTCATGAGAAACAAGTACAATTATTGTACAAGAGCTGGACGTTTTTGAAAGTAAGTATATAATGTACATAGAATCATTCGATATAATTTGAAGATCGTGCGATTTATTTTATTATTATATTTTGGAGATCAAATAGGAAATTGTTCAGATACTTATAGTAAATACAAGACTTTTCAATACAAATGTTTTCAAACGTTTAAACATGTGTTAATACACGTTTACGTGACATGGATTTTTAAAGGAGCCATATAAAATAAAGTCTGTCTTTCCGAATCGGACAGGGCGGATTTCCGAGACCAAAAGGAGAGCCCGGCATGTTTTAACCGAAAATGGATAAGACATAAGGATACAATTGGTTCTTGTTTTATTATTATTGAATGATTCATTTTGCACATTAGTGACGGACCATTATAATGAGTACACATTCTGGTACACCTGCTTTCTTTCGAATCAAGTCATATCGGAAACAGTGGTTCTTCATAGTTTCATTAAATAGCTTATAAATTGCGGTCATACTAGTCATACTAGTATATGATGTTTTGTTGTGTTCTATGATGTACACTAAAATACCCAAGCATTTAAGGAAAACAATGATGCAATTATTATTTTCAGCATAATCGTACGGCATTAATGATTGCGATCTTTTCGAACATGATTCTTTTTAAGTGCTATCTATTTTTATCAAAATGGGATTCCATTCACGAGGATTTCAGTTTAACTTCCGTTGACTAAACGCGATCATGCGATGAAATTTCACGTTCCGGTTCAAGTCTAGTACATCATCGCAGGATCGCGTTGGTCACCGCACCTACGTCATACCTCCGTCATACTCAAATCCGATCGTGATACATCGACTATCCCCGAAATGCTCCGCAAGATATGAAATGAATCGTCTGCTGATCCAGAGTGACTCAAATCCTCGTGAAAGTAATCCCATATTGATAAAAAATAAAAAATATATTGCAGTTGAAAAGAATAATGTTCGCAAAGATCACACACCTTTTTTTCACACTTGACTGTTTGCCAATATTTCGTGAATATTGAAACTGTATAGAATAATATCATAAACAGCAAGATGAAACGTTATGCGACTTAATTGTGCTTTTCATCAGGTTAAACCGCACTTATATTTTACCAATGCGTTTTAAACTCGGTGACTCCAGCTTGACTCATTTTTATGTAACTGTCATTTTTTCGTAAGACTTATCTTGTAGTGTATAGGCAAATGGTCACGTGTCTTTAATAAAAGACTAGTTAGTGCTAACCATTAACAGGGGCCTACAACGGCTACTATAATGCACTATCTAAACAATAACAACACACACAAAACAAGATGTACGTTATAATTTAATTTTGTTTTTTTAACTTTCCCGATTCATAATNTAAAAAACAAACAAAAAAAAACAAAAAAAAAAAACAAGATGTACGTTATAATTAAATTTTGTTTGTTTAACTTTCCCGATTCATAATCGTGTTTTGTTTGACTCATGAGCAAATGTCATTAAAATAGTAAAATCCCGCTTTAATGGAATCCCAAAAGTACAAGACGTATGTATTTTGTCCGTAACAGTTACCTCTCACCGAACTCTTGTCAACACCCTTTTAATCATATGTTTTTGCCAATGTGATGTGTCAAACGTTTAACACCTTTGCAGAAATCCCTGACCACAATGAGTTAACATTTCAGAACATATTCTTTTCAGAACAAATTAGTTTATTTTGACTTACGCATGTAAAGCTCATCGTCATTAACATACATGTACAATAATAACATGCATTGAATACATACAAAACACACATAATTTTAAAGAACGGTTTAATTAACAGGAAATAAACATATTTCGTGAGAATGTCACATGGATGAGGTTAATACATAGTGACCACACAATGTCATGCGTATAGTTTAACAAGTTCACGCATCGTTTAGGTAATCTTTACCACAAGTATGCGAACGCCCACAGTTGTATTTACAGATTAAGGGCGACTCAAAGGGTATTTATTATTGTTTCTGTAATAAATCGTTTGACATTTAAATACGGGCTGCTACACCGAGGACGTCAATCCTTCCGTGTTTTATCGGTATACTGTTGCGTTGATTGCAATCAAACTTTCTAAGAACTTTTGTTTCTGTACATTTTTGGTGGGTTTCATATCGTTACAAGTGTTTGTTTTTTTTCAGAAAGCAAATAAGTGAATAGCTAAGTAAAAGTACAATTTAAATACAATCTAAATGGAAAAATAATTAAAATATTTAATAGAATTCTTAATGTTGAATTTTTGAAATATTTTCATTGTCAGCTAAAAAAACAAGACGACAACAAGTAGAAGACCCGGTTTTCGTTGTAAGGTTAACATGCAAAGAACACCCACCTGGTTTATTTTGCCTTTTGATTGATACAACAGGATAATATATNAGTTTAACTTCCGTTGACTAAACGCGATCATGCGTTGAAATTTCACATTCCGGTTTGTATGGCGTATGGTTGCAAATAATGTTCAAGTCTGGTACATCATCACAGGATCGCGTTGGTCACCGCACCTACGTCATACCTCCGTCATACTCAAATCCGATCATGATACTTCGACTATCCCCGAAATGCTCCGCAAGATATGAAATAAATCGTCTGCTGATCCAGAGTGACTCAAATCCTCGTGAAAGGAATCCCATATTGATAAAAAAATAAAAAAATATATAGCAGTTGAAAAGAATAATGTTCGCAAAGATCACACACCTTTTTGTCACACCTGACTGTTTGCCAATATTTCGTGAATTTTGAAACTGTATAGAATTATATCATAAACAGCAAGATGAAACGTTATGCGACTTAATTGTACTTTCCATCAGGTTAAACCACACTTATATTTTACCAATGCGTTTTAAACTCGGTGACTCAAGCTTCACTCATTTTTATGTAACTGTCATTTTTTTTCGTAAGACTTATCTTGTAGTGTATAGGCAAATGGCCACGTGTCTTTAATAAAAGACCAGTTAGTGCTTACCATTAACAGGGGCCTACAACGGCTACTATAATGCACTATCTAAACAAGAACAACACACAAAAAAACAAACAAAAAAAAACAAAAAAAAAACAAGATGTACGTTATAATTAAATTTTGTTTGTTTAACTTTCCCGATTCATAATCGTGTTTTGTTTGACTCATGAGCAAATGTCATTAAAATAGTAAAATCCCGCTTTAATGGAATCCCAAAAGTACAAGACGTATGTATTTTGTCCGTAACAGTTACCTCTCACCGAACTCTTGTCAACACCCTTTTAATCATATGTTTTTGCCAATGTGATGTGTCAAACGTTTAACACCTTTGCAGAAATCCCTGACCACAATGAGTTTACATTTCAGAACATATTCTTTTCAGAACAAATTAGTTTATTTTGACTTACGCATGTAAAGCTCATCGTCATTAACATACATGTACAATAATGACACGCATTGAATACATACAAAAAACGCATACTTTTAAAGAACGGTTTAAATAAATTCCGTGTTCTATCGGTATACTGTTGCGTCGATTGGCATCAAACTTTCTAAGAACTTTTGTTTCTGTACATTTTTGGTGAGTTTCATATAGTTACAAGTGTTTTTTTCAGAGAAAAAATAAGTAAATTTACAATTAAAATACATAATAATGGAAAAAAATATTAAAATATTTGATACAATTCTTAATGTTGAACTTTTTAAATATTCTCATGTAGTACTAGTGTGTTAAAATGTTGCTTACATTCATTGTCCGCTTAAAAAACTAGACGACAACAAGTAGAAGACCAGGTTTACGTTGGGTGGTTAACTTACAAAGGACATCCACCTGGTATATTTTGCGTTATGATTGATAAAACAGGATAATATATACGGTCAAAACTGTGATCTTTAAAGCCTCTATAAGGCTAAAAAATCTACGAAAATTTCGTAATATATTTAGTAAAATAATGTAAACATATAAATAATCGGTGTTCCTTATAGCAATAGCTAACAATTCATCTTTAGATGTGCTCTGGTAACATAGATTTAACACGATACGAAATCCTCTTTTTTATTCTTTGTGTTACAATATATTCAACATATGTTTATATACCAATTTAGTGCTTATGTGTCGTATGAATAGATATCGTTGCGGGAAATTAAAATGGAATTGATTGTGCCACACAACAATAAAAAAGAGCATTTTATATCTTGTTAAATCTATGTTACCAGAGCACATCTAACGTTGAAATTTTGGCTATTTAAGGAACACTGATTATTTATATGTTTACTTTATTTTACGAAATATATTACGAATTTTTCGATGTTTTTTTAGAGTTATAGAGGCTTAAATGAAGTTATTATAGTTTTTGTTATGTAATTCCACACGTTTGTTACAATATAAAGAAGTTGAAACTTGAGCTGCAACAGTTGAGGAAAGGCCTTATTAGCAGCGCGAGATACATGCGTATTGAGCTGCGTCAACATGAGGTCATAGTGATTGAAAAGGAACATAAATAGAACTTAAATAAAATGTACACTTCTTGAGTTTTACCCCCATTAGCAGTTCGACTGACAGGGCTCCAAATTTTGAACAAGTACCTTCTATTTCCTGAAAGAGGACAGTTCTTTAATTAATTGGGCTTTCTCTTAATATCTTAGTTGTTGGTTTGCGATTTTTTTTTTAATGTAGCTCTTGATCCTTAAAACTTGATGGTCCAGCACAGACACGTGTATTAAACTGAGATTGGGACTTCTTGGTGGTTGTCAAATCCCCCGCGAACAGATAAATCTCTGTCCATGCCCTATTGATCAGCCGTACCACATGAATATAAAACAAACATAGCTTGTGGAAAATTAATTACAGTTTTGTATGCAATCATAACAAAGTCACTAGATGTTCACTATAGTTCTTTACAAAAAGTTCAATTTGTGACGTAATAACCTTATCTATCGTACATCTACTAAATCATTTAGAAATTAGCAATGTATAATATGATTATTATTCTATTATTAAGTAGAAACCGTAATCATAAAGACATATACTAAATATTAAATAGTAATGTAGAATATGATTATTATTGTATAATTAAGTTGAAACTATGATCATAAAGACATATACTTAATAATCAATCATGCATAAATCATGTTTATAAAGCAGAACGCTTATTATTAAATTGTGTAGACATTATCTTCAAAGAATATATACAATTATACTTATGAAATTATGGTATAGGATTATTTTTATTGAAATATATACAAGATTATTATTGTAAAATGTTAGGCAGTACAACTTAAATGCCAATTTCGTAAATTTTGTTTAACTTTCGGAAAATGTCCTACCAAAGTACGTAACACCGCATGACCGGCGAATCATTGATGTAAACACTTCCCGTTTCAAAGGGTGAGATGTCGATTAATGTTTATAACCCAGAGTCAATTTCGTCCGCCGATCCTATTAAGTATACCATTTATTGTGTAAGCAAAACAAATGAACGATAAATATGTTAAATAACGTCGTAACAAGCTGGATTATTCCTTATATTACCGCACAAACTAGCGTCTGGTGTTAAATTAGTATATAAACAGTCACTTTTTGTATTAAAGTAGACCAGTACACACTACACAAGCAGGGACGTAGTTTGCACAATTTTAATTGACATGGGTGGGCCCGTTTGTTTAGGGTCTAACATGCACTTTGTTGATTGGATTAATTACTGGATTTGGAAAGCGTTTGTGTTAAATTTCAGGGAGCAAAATAAACATCAATGAAAACTTCGTCGATGTGTTAGCGTCTTTGTTCGATCGAATTACGCTGCAAATTTAATTACCAGGCACAATTTGATCAGATAAAAAATGTGAACCTTTAGCAACATTCTCCATGAACAAAAACATTAGTTTAACTAGTTTGAAGTTTTAAAGCAAATTTATATATAACAAACATGTAAGAATATAATTTTAAAATCCATGAGGACAATTAAAGGGACCTAAATGTACCCAAGTGTAGTTTTGTTTTTTGAAGTTGGATGATGGGCATATAGCAGGTACTATAATGCACGATTATAAGATATAATTTGAAGATCGTAAGATTAATATAATTTGGGGATCAATTAGAAAACAAGAGATGTGTTTGTCAGAAACACAATGCCCCCTTCAGCAGGTATATACATTATCTCCCTTTAAAGCTTATTACTTCCCTTAATTTTGTTTTTTGACCTTTGACCTAGAAGGATGATATTGACCTTGACCTTTCACCACTCAAAATGTGCAGCTTTATAAGATACACATGCGTGCCAAATATCAAGTTGCTATCTTCAATATTGCAAAAGTTATGGCCAACGTTAAAGTTTTCGGATGGACGAACAGACGGACTGACAGTTCAACTGCTATATGCCATCCTACATAAAAAAATCCGATATTAATACACGACTGCTATAATTCTTTTAATACAAAATGATATACGTATCAAACATTTGTTAATACGTATTACGGCGACATGGGGTTGAGATGAGCATTGTGTCTATCTCTCCGAAACGGAAAGGACAGATTTTATGATGCACAGTGGTGCTGGTCCATTATAATGAATACACATTCTGGTGATATTGATGTCAGTTACAACTCATGAAGAGGGTGTTTCATATTTAAAACCAGCTTTCTTTCGAATCCAGTCATATCCACAATCGCCCATTCAGTGTTTTAATTGAGCCATGGACTGCACATGCTAATCTGGGATGACACTTTACGCACATGCATTATGCCCAGTTTTCTCAGAACGCGACACAATTTTCAAGTCTGGTACATTTAGTCACATTATCTACGTTATACGTTTGTCATACTCAAATACTCTTGAAAGAAATCTCATATTGATGAAAAAAGATAGCAGTTGAAAAGAATAATGTTCGAAAAGATCTGTAGTAAGGTCAATTTCTTATCTCCCTTTTTATGTAACATACATTCACTTCTTTGTGGGAATGTTGTCCTCTCACCAGTGTTCGTTCACCCATGAAAGCTCGTGCAATTGTGGTCATGTCCAATCGTTATTTAGAATTGATCCGATGCAAGATTTTCATTGGTCATTCAAATGTTACTGTTCATTTCCTTATACAATTACTGACCATGCTTGCATTTGCCAAGACTGTCTCGTGGACGCAAGTCCACGTAGCTATCATTTCATTCCAACCTGGTGAGTTGTTCAACTGTTTTACTTTATTTAACATTATTGTATAATGAAATGTGTGTTTATTAGTGTAATGATTGTGATATTCATTTCATTCATATTTCGTACGTAGTATCGATTGTTTTGTTCTGTTTGTAAAATATTGTCATTGTTTTGTTTAGGTCCTTTTCTGTCACAGACATTGGTCTCGTCTCCAATAAAATGGAAATCATCCATGGACTTGTATTATCATGTGCCCCCACTCCCACACCCACTACAGATCACAAACTTTTATTTCACCTCTGAATGGATGACAAGATTCAGTGAATAATATCATAAACAGAAAGATGAAACGTTATGCGACTTACATGTACCTTCCCAGATGATAAGTTAGCATCTTCCAACCAGGAAATTTAAATACGCCGTCTTTTCCCTGGGTCATAGTACGCTTGACGGAAAGTTCACTGTTTTATTAATATTTGATAAGTGCACTACAGTAAACAAATGGCAATTGAAAAAATTGATCGCGGCTGAAGCAAAGTACATTTACATTAATAAACAAATCGGCAAGCCTTAAGTGTGTTGTCTTAATACTGAAAAACCGCGGGTTATTTAAGTGACCGGAATCGGATAAAATATATATGGTATGATGATGTGGAATTCTATATGTTATTTTACAAATCACAAGGTATTTTAAAATTATAATACCATACTCTTTTTATTCAAATTGTGAAATAAAACGATATTTTAAATAAAGTTTAACAAGAATTCGCATTACCAATTGCTTTAAACAAGATGAGAGACCGAGGGTTCCCAATCAGGGAAATGGGATAAACTGACCCCTGCGTCGAAATTTCACATCCCGGTCTTTATGGCGTATTTTTACAAATAATTTCTTAAGTCTGGTACATCATTGCAGAATCGCGTAGGTCACAATATCTTCGTCGTACATACACCGGACTGATATCCTAGCAACGTTATGCCAACATGCTACAAATGGTAACACAAGGGACATATTGCAAGTAACTGCCCTAACTAGTTAGTACCGCATTGAACGGGTCGAACGGCGGTGCTTTCAGAACAGTCTCTCTTACTCGGAGGGTCGAATGAAGTTAAAATCATTATTGACAATTTGCAAGCAGAAACACTATTTTTTTCGAAAGTCATCATGTTATTGGGAATTGTTAACAAATTAAAACTGGGATTGATACATTATATGCAATTCCACTTAAACAGAAAGCTAGAGGAATACCTCCTCATATAAAAGATGAAGTTCGCCAACATGTTGAGCAATTTCCATCTACTGGAATAATTAGAACATCTGAATCACATTAGTGCAGTAATGGTGTTTTAATAAAAATGAAAATGACCTATTAAGAACGGACAAAAGGGAACTTAACAACAAATCAGTAAACGACTAATTTGCTTTGTCAAGAATGGAATATATTTTGTTATGTTAAAAACGGAGCCAAGTGCTTTTCTACAATTGATATTAAGGCATGTGCTTTCAAATAGAAACATAAGATAAACTATAAGGAAAGAACCGCATTTACAGTAATAGCTTAAGATGGTTTTGAAAACAACAACATGACATTCGGCCTATTTAACAGTCCCCCCCACCCACATGTCGACGACTAATGCAAAAATGTTTAGGTACATTGAACATGGAGTTCTGCGTCATATACGATTTGATTTTTTTTCTTATTTCGATTTGATTTTTTTCTTATTTGAACGAGGAACATCTTGAATGGATATATATCGTTTTACAAAGATTGGCTGAATGTGGCTTCACGTTAGCTCCTGAATAAATGCTTCTTCATTCAAGAAACAAGAAATATAAACTGATCCTGATAAAATATAGAAAATAAAGAATTGGTCAACACCTAAGGACCATGATAAGTTAAGATGCGTGTTAACCGTTTCCAATGTATAATCACAAATTCAGCAAGGATTTCTTGAAGATAACTTATTCATTAATTGATCTTCCACCATCACCTTCCAAGAAAGGTTCAAATTAGATCTCTATCCATTTCTGTAACAATTCTTAGCTTTCAAGTTTAGTATGTGGCATTAAAATCGGTATTGACTAAAACAACTTAAAGACTACGTAACATAACAAGTCAAAGTATATACGGACAACAAACCATTGACTTATGTGAACACATCAGGCACACAAGACGTCACAGGCCAACGGCGGGCATCAGCATTATTTTCATTTAATTTCGACATCACATACAGAGCTAGTCTCAAAATGGTTATGCTCATGCTTTAAGTAGATATCCCCATGAATGTGTTTCATTGGCTGATCAAAGAAAAACAAGTTGAAAGTAAAGATTCTACCATAAATGCAATCTGCTGTAGAAATGTCTTTAAACATGTGCCAGTTGCCAGCTATTAAAATATTGCCATGTCATAAAATCAACAATGTGGTGGAAATAACTGAAACATCAGGTATCGTTCGGCACAAAGTGAAATTAGGGAAAAACGATACAGACAAAAGAGTGATTCTTTGATAGAAGGATGGCGACGAATGTTGCTTGCTTAGGTGCAGGGCGGGACAGGACACATATGAGAGGAAACAACACGCAGGTCTCCGTGGCGTAGTGGATATGGTGTCCGCCTAGCGACCGAGAGGACACGGGTTCGATCCCCATTATGGGAGCGTTCTTAAGATCTCTCCCAAAGACACCAAGTACTGGTTCTAGTCCCAGGAAACAGACTCGAGACCGTTTCAAATAAGCCTAAGGCTTTCGATGCAATTGACCTTAAATAAATAGGTTTAAACTAAACAACACGCAGGAAAACAGTTTCATAATGATAAGAGGACTTTTATATAGAAAGACTGTGTCAGAGAGTTTTGAAAATTGATTGTTTCACCAAGAGTGTACATAAATGATGTACTCAAAGGCAGCCATAATGCAATTGGACGGGAAAGATTATATTTGTTTTGGCCAAACAGTTTCATTCTTTATTCTCATTTATATACATACATTACATATTTATAACAGTGACACATATTCACATTAAAACATTATGTATATAACCGCTCATGGTGTTGAGCTATAAGAGATATTGCAAACGTTTGCATAGCATTATATAAAATATCATTCTATTATCACTATTCACAATACTAAGAGATAGAAAGTAAGTGCTACTCTTTCTTTAAAAAAAAACTACGATAAAATAATCAAAGTTAAGACAATGATTGCTGTAAATTGGAGCACAAGCGCGCTAATAAAATACATTTTCGAGAATCGAATATCATTCCTGATCAGATCAGAAATAAACTAGTTAGCACTGACTTTCTACATTTACATAAAATTAAATTTTAGATTACACTAAAAACATATATGACATTATTTACAAAGTAAAAATTGTCGTCTTTTTAAAATTGCATGACAGGTTTTGGCACATTGTCTAATCAAGTCTTTATTTGAGAACAGCATAGTAAATTGATCTATTTTTGATAAGTTTGGAAACTCAGAATTGCATACAATTGCCTTCGAGAGTAAACTATCTCTTAAGTCATTATATATTTGACATTCAAGTATAACATGAAGTTCATTTTCTACATTTTTACTTAAACAAAAAGGGCATGTTCTATTTTCTTCTATTAGTCCTTCATAACGCCCAGTTTCAATACGAATGGGTGCAACACCAAGTCTAAATTTACTAAATGCAGAACGATGAGATAATGGTAAAGTTAGAGTACAATACTCTTCTACATTATAACTAGACTTTAACAACTTATATAATCTAAGTTTATTGCGTCCTCGGCCAGATGGACCTATATCATTATTAATTCGTCGAAGCCAGCTATTAATGTAACATTCATGTGTAATTTCTTCTATATTAACAGCAAATGATCTTGGTATAGGAATTTCTAAATTGCAGTACATATTCATATCATTTTCTATAAAATAAGAAGTAACATTGTATATCCAATTTTTACATGAGCGGCTTGATTCACCGTGTGCCCATAGAGCCACTCTTTTGTTGAACCGCAACCCGTGCATACATGCCAATCTCGCCCAAAACAATGAGACACTTTTCCATTGTCGGACTATTGGTGGCTTCCATGCCATTTCACCGGAAATTCCATCATTTGGTGAATATTTACCAACCCCGAGGAAGAAACGAATAGCCCGGTGTTGAACAGCATCTATGCAAGAGTACGACCGATAACCACATACAGGTGCACTGTAGCTAATGACAGGCCATACAACTGAATCATAGAGTTTGGAGAATACATGATATGGAAGACCCCCAACAGATTTGCATTTGGCAATCAACAGGCCTAAGGCTCATGTAAAGTGATGTAGTGAGGTAGTGGATCACACATTGTGATAGGTGTCAATCTACAAAGGCTGAAATGGTCATTATTCCATCATTATATCCAATTACAATGTGTAGACTTGTACACTATTAAAGGACACCCACAAAGTAATTAAGCTCTTATTTAGACTTATTCATTGTCATGAATGTCAGTCCTTATTTATATGTGAAGAAATCCCTTAGGCTGTTTTTAACATTTTCGCGGACTCCTTTAATACTCACATTGTATAGATGAAATCCTGTGCGACTTGTATAACATGTTTTAAATGATAAGAGGATACCTATGCAATCATTATTTAATTTAAGCAATTCTTTTATGTACACATATGTCTGTCACTTAGTTGGTAAAAGAAAACATTCGCTGTTACTATGAAAGTCAGTTGATTTTCCAACTCTGTCATTAGTCACGCAGTCAACACAAATAGATTCATACACTGCAGAGGCTCCTTCAAAATATTAACACATTTAAATGCGCAGTTGTATCCGAGGCACAATTAAATGCGCCTTTATATCATACTTCCGGTTGGGTTATATATCTATCATAAGATAATACATTTATCGATCCAAATAGGTATTCCACAGCACTTCTGTTTTGAGTGTACTATTAAGGATACCATTTTAATTCTATATAAAGCGTTTTTTTTCCTAAGTTTTTTTTATTTATTTGTTGGAAATTTAAAATAAAATGATATATAGTGGAAAACGTATTGCCAATTTTCTAAACGTCTAAGTATTTGACTAGAGAAGTCTTACTTGTTCATATGACAAAAGAGCTAGATTTTATTTTAGATTAACATTATTTTGACTCTTTTAAGATAATTTAACGTACACAAACTGTTGAAAGTTCAAGAATCGTAATTTTAAATACACTTTTATTTGGGGGAAAAGTATCTATTCGCTAAACCAATCCCAAAGGATCAACCAACATGAGTGACACACAATCTTTAGTTCAGAACCAAACCGACGGCTACATCGGCGTTGCCTATCAGAGCGTTGTCGTCGAGATAAATGAACAACAAGCGGCTGTCGACCCTGAATCTGACCACTATGAGATCGGTAAGGACAGAAGACCGGGGCAAACGTGTTCATGCGTGGATAAATACAGAAGACCGGGTCAACCGTGTTCATGCGTGGACCCCTATGAGATCGATAAAGACAGAAGACCGGGACACACGTGTTCATGCGTGGACCACTATGAGGTCGATAAAGACAGAAGACCGGGACAACCGTGCTCATGCGTGAAGCAGTTCTGCAAACTGGTTGCAAACTGGTTCAGTGTTGTACTGAATGTAATGTTGACTTTGATGGTGCTATATGGTGTCAATCGCAGTGGCGCAGTTGGTATTGATGCAGAGGTTGTTGGAAAGCTCGGCAATATAACAGTAAGTTAACTTTGATATCCATATCTTTCTTTCAACCATGTCTTCACAGGACAATTTCCCGTCTGGTAGTTTGTAGAAACCATTGCAACCACGTATATAATTATTTTGTTCCCTCGATATTATCACTTAAAGTCATACAACACTGCAACAATTGTTGAAATTTTAGTTCATACCATTTCCATTATTCATTGATTGTTAAAAATGTTCTAAGATATTATAAACTCAATTATACATGAACTATTTTTACCACATGCCCTATCTCTCATCCACAGGCAAATCCAAATCCTATCGTTCACCAGGCCACGTTCCAAGCTCTCACAGGTAATACATTATTAATTCAATCTTCAAAGTAAATATGCTTCGATTCCGTTTAAAGCATAAAAACGCAACACAACTAAAACGTTTGCTTGACATAATAAAACATGTATGATAATGATTCCGTTTAACATGTTAATATTTAAATATACGAAATAATGAATAATAATTTCGGTATCCGAATAACCAATTAAGAATCACGAATGATCATTACAAAATAACAGCACACGTGTCAAAAAAACCTGTCCGTGTACGCAATATTATTTTACGCCATATCAAGTAACTTCTTAACAGTATTTTAAAACAATACACCGTTTAAGTTATTGCGTCCGGAGTCTTGCTGCACGATTAACAAATCGTTAACTGTCGGAATAATTATACATGTATCTTAAACTACACTAAGTCATTGGTAGTAGCTAGGAAGTTAAAAAAATAAAATTTAACAGTTTTCGTATATTTATGTTTTTTTTTTGTTTTTTTTTTTTTTTTTTTTTTTTTTTTTTTTTTTTTTTTNTTTTTTTTATACGAGAACATTTATGTTAAGTGCATTCGGTGTCCGAAATAAAATGTTATGATGTAACCAGTACTTCAGGTAATTTCAACACATAACCAGGATGTTTCATTGTCTTGAGAATATAATGACATGTTTGTAACCCACATGTTTGTAATCCACATGTTTGTATTATTCCCAGAAGATGAGTTATCCTCTTCAAACCAGGAAAATATATACGCCGTGTTTGAGTTGAACCAAACTACGTTGTACAGTAAGTTAACTGTTTTGTTGTTATTTGATATTTGTATTACTCTGAACATAGTACAATAAGAACAGTTAATGGTGGTTTGTCCAGAGAACACAATTAGATTCATAAAACAAATTTGTTAGGCTTAAGTGTGTGGTCTTATTAAATAAAAAATACGGTTTCTTTTGTGTCCGATATCCGATAACATATAAGCCTCGCTCTGTGAAAAGAGGGTTTAATGCATGTACGTAAAGTGTCATCCCAGATTAGCGTGTGCTATCCGCGTAGAGTATTCATGGACAACACTTTCCGCTTGTATGATATTTTTCGTTACAATAAAGTCTATTCTTAGCAAAAATCAGTAAAGGCGGAAAGTGTAGTCCCTGCGGACTGCACATGCTAATCTGGGACGACTCTTTACGCACATGCATTAAACCCCCTTTTCACAGAGCGAGGCTCATATCAATTGTATGACGATAATGATTATAAAGTTCTGATCACTCCATAAGATTTTTAATGAAAATATTGTTTTAATTCAATATTTTGAAATAGAAACATATTTAAAATTGAGTATGCTCTTTTATAAGAATAAGCCAACCAGTTTGATTGACGCTACAATTTCCTAAAAATAACGTTTTGTCATTTCAGATTCAGAACAGGTCCGGTGGGATAAGACCGAGGGTTCCGAATCAGTAACCCCCGGTGAACATGACTCTTGCGTTGAAATTTCAGACGCGGGTCTGTATGGCGTATTTTCGCAAATAACGTTCAGGTTCGGTACATTATCGCAGGGTCGCGTTGGTCACAGCATCACGGTCAAACGTAACGAGACTGAGAAAATGATCCAGAAACGTAACCTGGACAAGCCCCAGATGGGAGCCGACCAACATTGGTTTATGATGCCTAGTAATATCAATACGGTTATACGTGTCGGATCGAGGACCAAGGTGTGTGTAAACGTATCCCCAGCTAGTTTGGTCTATAAATCGACAATCGACAATATGATCACGGTTGTAAGACTGACGCACTGACATTTTAAATCATAATAATGCATACAATTTAGATGTCTCCTTTCACTGATTCAGTTTTACCATGACGTCTATATATGAGCCTCGCTCTGTGAAAGGGGGGTTTAATGCATGTGCGTAAATTGTCGTCCCAGATTAAGCCTGTGCAGTCCGCACAGGCTTATCAGGGACGACACTTTCCGCTTTTATGATATTTTTGTTTAAATAAAGCATGTTCTTAGCAAACATCCAGTTTAGGCGGAAAGTGTCGTCCCTGCTTAACCTGCGCGGACTGTACACGCTAATCTGGGACGGCACTTTACGCACATATATTAACCCCCTTCTCACAGAGCGAGGCTCATATAAATCATGTTAAATTTGTATTTCTAAAGCATATTTGGTTGTTTTATTTGCATGCTATGTGTGTATTTCACGACCACAATTATTTATAAATAAAATAAAGTTTTTTTTTTAATAATACGCTTGAGGCCTTTGAAGTGGTGGATTTATGTATGAGATTGTTATACAAAAACATTGTCTAAATGAATTATTTGTCGCTAAGATCTATGAGGTGTTTGTTAATAACATAGCTACGTCAATATTATATAATTGTTATACCTTGCATTAGTGAAATACGCGTGATCTGTATGGCGTATTATCGCAAATAACGCTCAAGTTCGGTATATCATCGCAGAATCGCGTTGGTCTCAACATCTACGTCATACGTAACGTGAGTGAGGTTTCTATGACCAAGAGACGTAACCTGTTATCTTGGTGAATTTATATTGAAGTATTTTTCACGAATATTTCTGATGTGTTTGTTAATGATGTCAATCGTTTATCATTGCTTTTCGTGAAATACAACATACTATTTTGAGCGTTTTGATTGGTTACATAAGCTTTGACTGGCCAATCGCATTGTTTTAGCGAAACAAATTGGCAATCGTCAAATGACGTAATTTCAGTAACGGAACATATCAGTATTTTTGTCGTTTCAAGATAATAAACATATGGGCATCGCTCTGTGAGAAAGGGGTTTAATGCATGCAAGTGTCTTCCCAGATTTAGCCTGTGCGGACTGCAATTATTATAATGCAGGTACGACACTTGTCGCCTAAACTGGATTTTTGTCAAGAAGAGTCTTCCTTTAAACGAAAATTACAATCAAAGCGGAAAGTGTCGTCCCTTATTAGCCTGTGCGGACTAATATGGGAAGACACTTTACGAACATGCATAAAACCCAATTTTCACAGATCAAGGCTCATATCTTATACTGGTCTTTAACTCCGCATCTCAGTTTGGTTTCGTTATGGAAACCACACACATTTACCCGTTTGCCTAAACGCAGAAAGAAGAAGCTGACTCATCGCTTTTACATTGTAAACAGTGTAGGATTAACTTGCGGTTTCGTGTTCATTTAAATGAATTATTGTGAAGAATATATTTTCATGAAGAACATTTCTTTGAATGTTGTATGTTAGTTTAAGTCGGAATCTTTTCAGGAAATCCTTCCTCAATTGAGGAAATCTGTGGCAATTAATTGATCTCATCGTGCGTAAGAATCTTTTCTAAGAAACCATTACCCACCTTGTGATACCGTTTCAAGAAATTTTGATCATTTAAATCAACGTGTCTTGAGGTCATCGGAAAGTTATATGTAATCCCAAAGAGAACTTTTTTTCCTTATGTTTCCACCTCATGTTTTATGAAAAATACTCCAAATAACATGTTCCCCATTATTTTGTACATAGAGGGGTTTCTGCTAGATAACACAAATTATTTAAAAAAAAAATTATTGATTTAATCTATAATATTTATGACATGCGTTTATTCCAGTGAATGACCATGACATATATATTGGACTACCAGTTTCGCAAATGAATGAGAAAAACAAACTGCAAACTAAGACTATGACAAAGTCGCATCAAAAAGCCAATACGTATTTGAAAATAATACATATATCTAATTCATAATCCAGTGGATAACAGTTTTGCATTGTGTACAAAAGCAATAGATAACGAAGAGACGTACTATTTGGGAAAAACCCCTAAGCTATTTGGCTTTTGCCATCTACGAAATCCGTTAAGAGGTTGATTTTAATGTTGCAAGTCGTATCATCTGTCAGACTTACACACGTAAAGACGCACTCAGCGATACGCGATCCAAGAATATTTACACCGCGTAAGGTTTTGAAAGCAATGGCGGGGTGTCGCTTGTCGCATCGCCATAAAACGCGACACTGATTATTAACCCATTTATGCCTAGTGGACTCTTCCATCCTTCTAAATGGGATCAATTTATTTCCAAAATTAGAGATGTCTAGTATATTTATTTCTATATTTAGACTATTTCTTACAGAAATTCCTTTAAGCAAACAGCGCAGACCCTGATGAGACGCCGCATCATGCGGCGTCTCATCTGGGTCTACGCTGTTTGCCAAGGCCTTTTTCTAGACGCTAGGCATAAATGGGTTAAACTCGACACTCGAAACAACAGTCGATAACAACCAACGGTAGTCCACATTGATAACAAATGGCACTTGATAACGACCAACGGCACACTGACGGCCAAAATGATGTGATTTAACAAAACAAAAAAACATTATTCAACTAATCATATATGTATAAATTCAATTTTGATTATTTTTGCATTTTTAAGTTTAAGAATAAAAGAAGCTGATTACACGACTAACTATCGATTCCAAGCGATTATTTCGAGTTTTGAATTCGATGTTTATCTCCCTTGATCAACAATAAATTTATTAGGTTATGGTCAGTATTACATCATAAAAACAGCAGGATTGTATAGATGACATATTCTCCTATCACACAACAACATTTCTTTTTATTGCATTTGATATTAATTAAGTACGTGTTGTGTTATTACTTAACCAAATGTTAATTCGATTTTATGCTAGGCCGGTTAAACATTTGACGTTTAAACTGCAAATAATACTGAAATGATATACACACATTGCTTCCAGAAATGTCCCAGACGACATGCGTTTTAATAAATATCTGTGTAAAAGACGTTTCAAAACGGTTCTCATTCCGTATGTTACTTGATATTTTAAGATGTTTAATAACGAATGTTTTTGGATATTTAGTTTTGAAGAAAAAGTCAGTAATTTGTCGTTATAAAATGTTTGGGAGTGTGTGTTCGGCCTTAAATGTTGTGATTTTGGTAACTTTTAAGTGCACTATTGAATATAAACATTATTATCTACTTTAAATCGTTTATGTGTACTGAGGATACCAATTGACCCGCGTCATGCGAAATTGGTTTTATGCCGTTTGCATTCGCACAGACGGGTACCTCCTGACCGGACTGCGGGCATGCCGCACATGGCATAAGAACTTTTTTCGCATGACGTTTGTTTATTATTGGTTTGTTAGAGTAGTCGTTGGTTGGGATTCTAAGGAAAACAAAAAATACAGATTAAATTTAAGAAACGAATACAAATTTCTCCCGTTTACATTGTTAAGTTAGTTACACCCATTTCATGAAATGGAATGTTTGTCGTGTTCCCAATTATTGTGAAATTATGAAAGGATATATTTGTAGACGACCATGCAATTAAGGTACAACTTTAGATAGTTATATACCACAGCAATGTGGCAATCCATAGCGGAGACATGAATGAGTATACGTTGTGTCTTGACAAATCAGGTGCGCCAACTCACCAAACAATTGACGAACGAATATGTTGGCGCCTCTTTTTTGTCGTTTAAGCGCGGGCACGAAAGAAAGATAATATGTTACAATTTTCGTGTCGTCATATATACGGGCCGCGTTTTGTGAAAAGGGGGTTAAATGAATCTGCGTAAAGTGTCTTCCCATATTAGCCCGTGTAGTCCGCACAGGCTAATCGGGAACGTGACTTTCCGCTTTTATGATATTTTTCGTTTAGAAAAAGTCATATCTTAGCAAAAATCCAGTTAAGGCGGAAAGTGTCGTCCCTGATTAGCCTGTGCGAACTGCACAGGCTAATCTAGGACGACGCTTTACGCACATGCATGAAACCCCCTTTTTACAGAGCGAGGGTCATATATTTGTCGTTCTGGCGTGTTGTCGTGAATCGCCAAACCCACCCACACGCATGTACGATATGGCAGAAATAACTTGCGTTGTGTCATCAGTTAACATGACAAGTAGATTAACCCATTTATGCATAGTGGACTCTCCCATCCTTCTAAATTTATTTCCAAAATTAGGGATGTCTAGTCTATTTATTTTTCTATATTTAGAATATTTCTTACAGAAATTCCTTTAAGCAAACAGCGCAGACCCAGCATCATGCGGCATCTCATCTGGGTCTACGCTGTTTGCCAAGGCCTTTTTTCTAGACGCTAGGCATAAATGGGTTAACACAATAATTTTAATTCAGGTTTCTATAATTTATAAATGTATATTAAAGATCATGGGATACTTTTAAGCAGATTTATTATCGACATTAGATTAACGAGTGCATGTCATTAATTACGGATACGTAAAGATCAGTGATGTTGAGTAAAATTGGTGCCGGGTGTTGGTAGCAATTTTAAAACGGCACGGGAATATGCATGTTATTTGTAAGCTATTGTTTATGATTTTTTTTTCACTTTATTATTCGAAGTCCAAGTACATTCATAATGCACATGTGTTACAGTCCTTTTCATTTAAAAATAACTAAATCAATAAAAAAAGGGCAGTACAAATTTAACAGCACTGCGCGCACACAATTATGAATGTATATTATTTTTAATATTAAATGCCTTTTCAAGATAATTCTTTATCTTAATTGGCGATATCGGCAGCGTGCTTATAATGGACGCCCGTTCCTGCTCTGTTCTATTATTTATTATAATATTAATAACCCATGTTGGTTCTATGTCCCTATTGACTTCAACGTACTCTTATTTGGGTCGAAACGTAGTCCAAAAGGCAAAACTAGTAGAACATTAGGCCGTTTCCTTATCAGGGTCAGTTATTTATAACGTAGAAACAAAACACAAAATGGTTGAACAAAATTGTATTTACATCAAACAGTAGAACAAGCATATGCTATTACATTTCCATACATGAATCAAACAATACTAATTATATATATATTTTGTATAAATAAACACACACACATTCTAAAGAACACCGTATAATACACACTATCAGTACCAGTATATTGAGTTCTAGGCTTAGCTCCTTGAATCAGACTTAAGTAGTTTAACCGTTGAATTCAGACATGAAACATTAACAGCCAGTTGACAACCAGTTACAGCTAGTCATTTACCAAAGCGTTGAGGCGATCCAGAGCGGAGACATGAAGAGAATGACATGACCTAATGGTACAACTGCGTGTCCGGTATTGTTAACTTTTCCGCCCAAAGGCCCGGTATTATTGAAGTTTCCGCCCAAAGGAGAGGTGTAGCATAGTTGGCCGGAAACAGTCGTGTTTGGCGTGCTTACTGCTGTTAAATTGTTCATCATGTCCGTTTGTCCAGCCATGAGCATAGCAAGGAGGTTAACAGTCCCATTCATTGTCTGACACTGGGATGCGAGGCTCATGCTCGTGTTCGCCGAGCACTTGTGTTCGGTAGCGGAGATTCTCGTCTCGAGCGTTGCTGAAAAAAATAGAGTTTCAACACAAAGGCAATGAAACTGGTGATATCGATGAGCCTTACTCTGGGAAAACGAGAATTTAAGTTTCCCCCCAGATAAGCATTTGCAGTCCGCACAGGCTAATCAGGGACGAAATTTTCCGCTTTTATGGATTTTGTTTTGTGGAAGGAAGTAAAATCTTAAGTAAAATCCAGTTAAGAGGAAAGTGTCGTCCCTGATTAGCCTGTGAGGACTGCAAGGGCTAATCTGGGACGACACTTCACGCACATGCGTTAATGGTGATTTAAAAACACGGTGCGCAAAGAGTTTAACACGACGCCGACAAATATTAACCATTATGAAATATTCCTGGGAAATTAATAGTTTAGAAACACTGAAATACGTAAAACGATTTGCAAGTCGAACACATCACAAGGAGTAAATAATTACACGGTAAAAGATCTAGTGAGAAATGTGTTGCAAAAATATGAAACTGTAATTTCGTATACAATCTGCACGGTCGCCATTTTATTCCACTTTGATGGTATATTGTTTATCTTGTGTCGTCAATGGCCTTACAAATGACCAAAGACCTATTTCAAGTTTCAAGTTTCAATTGGAACATCTACATAAAGAAAAGCTATTTATATAAAAGCAAACTTAATAGATTTGTACACACATTTGCTCAATTTAACTAAAATACTGGTCATAAATATAAGAATTTTTGAGTATAAAAATCTCATTCTATAACATTGAAGACATGTGAAGTTTATGACATGTAATTGTTGAACGCAAACTAATTTGATATACAATATAAGCTGGTAATATCACTAATTGGAGTGCCTTGACTAATGGCTTATGTCTCTTTAAGACCCATACATTTATTTTAAACTTTATTTCAACACGTGGGTAAACCTCCGTTTGCTAATTTAAAATGTTTTTATTTTCCAAAATGGCAGGACAGCTCATCTTCCCCAGGTATATATTAAAGGCACATACAAAGTGCAGCAATGAAAAGTTCTATTTTAACCAAGATTTGACAAGCGTGTAAGAAAAAACATTGTGACCAAATGTAATTAAGTTTTCATCTCCTTGAAATACATGAAATTGATTTTTTTTTCTACGAAAATTGAGTAAGAAGTGGTATGGTGGGTATGGCGATACTACGGTTTAATTGTCGTTTAATTGATTTATTGCAAAATTCGAATACTGCTACTTAATAGTCAACCCTTAACGTGACTAATCCATCCTATGACGGTTAGAAGTATAATGTTCATGAAAAGCATGGACAATCACCATACTAGGAAATAAAGAAAACTAGTGTTTACAAACAATTTGACTTGAAGGAAAGTGTTTATCTTATGAACCGTGTCTACATAATGGAATACTTTCTGCTTAAAGGGTCGAAGTAAAGTTAAAACTTGTATAAACAAGTGATGTGTTTGTGAAACACTATGTCCCTTTTGCGCGATTTTGACCCATATATTTTACCTTTGACCTTGAAGGATGACCTTGACCTTTCACCACTCAAAATGTGCAGCTCTATGAGCTACACATGCATGCCAAATATCAAGTTGCTATCTTTAATATTACAAAAGTTATGGCCAATGTTAAAGTTTGTGCAAACAAACAAACCAACAAACCAACAGACAGGGCAAACAAATATGTCCCCCAGTATAGACTGGGGGATGTTAAAGTTTGTGCACAGCAAAAATCAAACCAACATAGCAACAGACAGGGCAAAAACAATATGTCCCCGCGTATAGACTGGGGGACATAAACTTTTACTAGACATGTTAATGTACATGTATATTGTATTTTTTTTATTCCAAACTTTACAATTTGCAGCTTTCGTGGGACTTTGAAAGGGACATGTACACAGATTTTGGCAGGTTTTGAAGTTTGTCATAAAATGCATTAAATTGATAAATGTCAATATTGGGAATAAAAAGTTCAATAATAAAACAAGAAAAAAACAAACAAGACATGTGTTTGTCAGAAACACAATGCGCATTTTTTTTTTTAAATTGACCTTTAACCTTTAAGGATGACCTTGACCTTTCACCTCTCAAAATGTGCAGCTCCATGAGATACACATGCATTTAACATTTTTTTTACCTTTGGCCTTGAAGGATGACCTTGACCTTTCACCACTCAAAATGTGCAGCTTCATGAGATACACATTCATGGCATATATCAAGTTGCTACACATGCATGCCATATATAAAGTTGCTATCTTCAATATTGCAAAAGTTATGACCAACGTTAAAGTTTTCGGACGGACGCACAGACTGACGGACAGACAGACGGACGGACTGACTGTTCAACTGCTATATGCCACCCTACCGGGGGGCAAAAAAAGTAAGAAAAAAAATCCACATCTGGGCTAAAACCACTGACCCTTGGAGCAATCTTCGTTATGTCACAAAATATAACGATAACAGAACTCTCCAAATTATTCAATCGCTTCGCGTTTGTAACGCTTTATAATTTTCAGGTTATTAAATCGTCAAAAGATGCATATAAAGGATATTTTGGAGCATGGTAAATGTTAAGTATTATATTTTTTTCGATTTTGTCAATTTACTAAAACGTGAACAGGTCCCTTTAACATGACTTTAAAAATTAAAAAAGAGCGCACACATTTGATTGGCTAGGCCGTATATTAAGACCATTAACGCAGGTTTATAATCGTGAATTATTATTAGCCTTCTGTAGTAGAAGATAGGTAAACAGATATGGAGCTGTTTCACGAAACCTTAACTAGAACACGATGGCTGAATAATAAACCTCAAAGTAATCGATGAAATGATTAGCTTAGATTAACAACAGACGCTGCGACATTTGTATACAGGCTTGAATAAAATAAAATACTTCAAGATGTTTCTTTACCGTTGGTGGTCTTATTTTTCTCAGACATTATGATTGTGGCCGCAATCCGCTCGCACAGCACAACGCCTTGACGGCACGGGGTAGCGGGTTGCGTGTTGGCCGCACAGGCAGGGTTAGATGGAAAGGTTAACCTCAGATCCATGGGGTTCTTAGCCTGAAGCTGGCCGTTCACGAACGTGTTCACGGTCGCATCGGTACACTGGGGACATGCTGAAACCAACGGATGTTTTTAAAAAAAACGTATACCGAACACCAATGACTGGGGACAAATCACGCATTGGTCAAAACGTAGGGAAAGTATTAATGGTGTTTTTGTGATTTATGATACCGTCAAATTAAAGCCCCATTAACACTCAAAATCAACGAATATTTCGTAACATACATATTTCATAAAATAAAGTTAACCCATACAAAAATCAGTGTTCCTTATAGCAATAGCAAAAAATTTCAACGCGAGGTGCGCTCTGGTAACATAGATTTAACAAGATACAAAACGGTCTTTTTATTTGTGTGTGTTACAATATATTCATCACATGTTCATGAACCAATAGTGTTTGTGTGTCGTATGAATAGATATCGTTGCGGGATATTAATTTGGAATATATTGTACCACACAAAACAAAAACGAGCATTTTGTATCCTGTTAAATCAAGGTTACCACAGCACATGTTAGCGTTGAAATTTTGGCTTTTGCTATAAGAAACACAGATTTGTTATGGGTTAACTTTATTTTATCAAATATTTTACGAAATATTCGTTGATTTTAAGTGTTTATGGGGCTTTAACGACAATATTTGTAATTAATAATATTGTTACTATTAACTTGAAGACTACTTTCTAAGTTAGAATTATTTAACGTTAACGTGTTGCCCAGAACATTAACTTAAGTTAATATTTTATTAAATATAAATAACGATTAACAAACACAAACGCAGTTGGTCAGTGTCCGCCCAATCATAAATGTATTTTCGCAGTAAAACATTGCTTTATATACACCAACGTAGTTTCATCTCTCTATAATCTGTAATTTCTCTGTCGTTAAAGGGATTATTGTACCAAACATGTGTTTATTTCCGTAAAATAAAAATTGATAAAAAAGCACTATTACAGCGGCCAGTTTTCTAGTTCACACATTATTTCACGCGTGGGATATTGAAATGTATGCAAATCACTCCCTGTGTGGGAGTAAATTTACATCGTTGGTATTTATCAAGTCTGTAAACATTGACAACAAGAGATGTGTTTGTCAGAAACACAATGCCTCCTTCTGCGCCGCTTTGATTATTTTTTTTTACCTTTGACTTTGAAGGATGACCTTGACCTTTCACCAATCAAAATGTGCAGCTCCATGCGATACACATGCATGCCAAATATAAAGTTGCTATGATCAATATCGCAAAAGTTATGACCAATGTTAAAAGTTTCCGGACAGACGGACGGACAGACGGACGGACAGTTCAACTGTTATATGCCTACCGGGGGAATAAAACAAAATAAATCGAATGGCAAATAAGTACAAAAACAATTTACATTATACATATTAACAGTCGCTTGTTATTAAACGACCGTTCGTAATGTTTGACATACACTTACATATAAAAGAATGTCAAAACAGGCTTGCATGTCTAGTTTGCAAAGAAATGTATAAACTATCGAGGAGGGATTAACTGTTTGTAGTTATGTTCCAAAAATGATAAGTTTTTAATGAAAATTTTACAATGCAGTAAAACTTTTAATTATTCCCATTTTTGCTTTTAAGTGAGCTGAAATGAAATACTATAAAAGTTATTATACATTTGAGGTTGCTAATACTTGTCAATCAAATTAGATTTTTTTTACGTGTAGACATTTCAATATAAAAGCAGTTAGTTTACCAGCAAACGTATCGTATTCGACTATTGTAAATTGTTAAAATGACATAACGTCATGTAAACACAGAGTGGATGTAGATTGCAAATGTGGTAACAATTACAACATTTTCTTGAAAATTGCGCATTACATTTTCGAGTATTTCGTTTAGATATCAATGTACTCATATATGTACTTGTAAACAATTTTATTTCACAAAGGTGTACTGTTCAAATCTTTCCATTTCTGGTGATTAAAACACGGGTAAGAACATTGGTAGATTGCTTAGCAAACATAGAAAAAGGTAAACTATATGAACTCTTCTTCTAACCGGTCTTACTTATAATTAGTGAACACTCTTTTCAGGTCAATTTTTGATTGCGATTAAAATTTAATCATATTCTCCCTTCAAAATGACATGTCCAGCTTATGATTTTCAAAATATAACTCGACTGTTCATGAAAAGCATGGAATTTGTGTTGACAGTTTTCCCCTTTAAACGGGCTTTAATCCATTCGATATGTGTGACGTATTTATGTAATGCAAACTGTATAAAACACATTGCAAGATTTCGTAAACCAAAAATTATTCGTTTCAATAATATGCCCACTCAATAACTCATTATTGTGAAAAACAGGCATTTAAAAACGAAAGAATATGCAAAGCCCTTTAAGACTAAATGTACAAAAATGATAACAACTTACATATCTGGCCGTAACAAAAGCTGCACTGTAACACCAGCAAGACTGCACACGCCAAAACAGTGATCCGGGCTCTCGTATTCATTTTAAACATCATCGCACTGTACATGCTTCTCAAAGTTGTAACGACTAACAACTCATTGTTTTGAACCCATCCTCTCTCCCACACACATCTTATATAGGTCGACTTAGATCTCTTGAGCAATGTTCACTCTAATTGTATTGTAAAAATCGAAATCTTCGAATCAGTGAACGATTCGGAATGATTACAATTCGCGTTTGTTGTCAGTGTTTTCTTGTTTTTGCCAGAAGACACATAAGCTGTTCGTGGAAATCGTGGAGGCGTATCGTGACAGTTACATTTTATATCAGAACACTACAATAATTATGTAGTCCGTGATTGTGTGAAGATACAAGCACACACATGCGTAAAACTGGTATAATTTAGATCGATTTGTATCCTATGATTGAAATCTTGCGTCCCCTTTTATGGTTAAATATAGAAATAGTAAAGTGTTACAGAAATAACATATTGATTTACATGTGAAGAATGGACATCTTCTGAACAATATGTTTTAATAAATATGTGTGTGTGGTAGGGACATATGACGAAACACCAACACATGTTTTTTGTCAACGACTCTGGATGATAGAAAAATAAAAGAACAGCATATATTTTTAGAAATAAATTGTTCAAAGATTGTGAATATATATAACATATGCCCCAGCGCTTTCCACGATGTGGCTTGCACTGACATGTGTTCACGATTAGTCAGTGCGAATGCTTAATTGGATAGTTTGCCTGTGGCCACAGCTAGAAATGTATACTATAGACTGGAAACCGAGCATATATTTAATCAATAAATGAATAAAAAAAGTGTAAACATAAATAACATATGTCCCAGCGCTCTCCACGATATGTCCTCTTCCGTGGCTTGCACTGGAATGTGTTCACGATTGGTCAGTGCGAATGCTTAATTGGATAATTGGATAGTTTGCCTTTTGGCCATATATAGTGACGCTCCGTTGGTTACAAAGAATGCGTGCAATGAAATTGACACCGGGCATATATTTTATCGATCAATGCTTTAAAAAGTAAAAATAGTGGTTCCAGGGGGTATCCAGTCTTGTTTTATAAGACATATCTATTTATCTTGTATTTGTTAATTCCATGCGGTTGAAGGGTGTTACGCCGCCTTATCCAATAGGTCTCTCGTTTGTTTTATACGATAAACAACAAACATAGGACGATGTTATAAAGGTAATAAACACGTTAAAGTAATATATACTATTCTCCTAATTCAGCAGTATATGGGGAACTAGGGCGATACCCGTTATATATACATCGATATGTACGATTGTGAAATATTTTATAAAATTGTAAACTGTTAAACAAACTTATTGTATATTATATAATACACTATGTTACATGAGAAACGGTGTTGAAAATTTATCACTATCTAACAATTGGTAACCAAAGTTCAGGACTTGCTTCAAAATACTGGTTTTGTAAATGTATCCAGAGTCAGTAAATTCAAATGTATTTATTCATATATTTAAAACTAGACTAATTGATATGTACATAGGTTTGTGGCGAAATGATTTAAATGTAAAAAGTTCATTCATTTTATACAAAGAATGGAAAAATCGATTTGAATTATCTGAATACCTTAACATAATCAAAAACTTTAATTTGAAGCCCCATAACTACTCAAAATCCACGAAAATTTCGTACAATATTTCGTAAAATAAAGTCAAACAATTAACAATCAGTGCTCCTTGTGGTAATTGCCGAAATTTCAACGCCAGATGTGGTCTGGTAACATAGATGTGCGTAGTTACAAAATGCTCGTTTTTATTTTATTTTTGGCATATTTAATTCCATTTTAATTTCCCGCAACTATATCTATTCATAAGACACATGAACAGGCACATGGTACCATGGTAAAAACTACTGGATCAATGGTACTGATGTAATTTTTTCCTGATAAATTATTTTATTAGCTTTCGAAAACAACCGGTGTGTTGTTTTTTCGTTACAAGTTGTTCGAGTTACATGGCTTACAGTATAGATGGTCTAGTTTTACGGCAAACGAAGTTGAACTCCTTGTCTCTATTATAACATATATAAAATAAATAAATATGGGCTTCCCTCCTGTGATCATGCGATGTACATAATCTGGAACAAACGCTATTATTTTAAATTGATACACATTCTGAACTGATATTCTAGTGGGAGAATTTTCAAACTATATACATTCAAAAGGGGAAAATATTTTAGGCATATCATAAAACCTGAAAATAAAGAACGGAAATCACCCCACGAAGTTCCAAAATTATTCAAAAGTAAACATACAGCGCAAAACTCAGATACGATACATTTAAACGAATTTAATGAATACTTCATTACGCTTGACTATACTATATTATTATATATGAAAACTTTTAAGAAACAATACATGTCATATCAAAGTCAAAAGAGGTATTATTTAATAACATACTTGATAAAAAAAAAAAAATGTCTACGAAGCTGGGCATCCGGAGTTATCTTACCAATACATTAACGTGACGAAATATCAGACCCGAATAACTATTGGGGAATTATTTGAATAAGTTGTTTTGAAAAACTGTTTACACAAGTCTATTAAATGAACGTCTTAAAAAATGGGCAGAAACATATGACATTCTAACGGATGTACGTTCAGCTTTAAAGTGAGACTGCACGATTTTGTCAAATATTTATGAATTTATATAAAATGTGTAAAAAGACTTATTGTTAATATATTTAAATATAAATTAAAATGAAAGATAAGAAGGACATGTGTCGGAAAATGCGAAATAAGCCAGATATTTAATTCTGAAATCGAAAATGGCTGTACAGTTCGCCAACATGTTTATCATGCATGTACGATGTGAATCTAAAATTAGTTTTAGCGCAGATTCGTTCATACGACAAAAGACACAATTTTGTTTTACGGATCGTTTTTATTGCCTGCAACGATATCTGTTATATGACACACGAACACTAACTCCGATCCTAATAAAAAGACGAATGCTTCGGTAATTGTAGGCAAATATGTACGAAATATCTTCGTCACAATCGGCTCGGGGCGCTAATTTGTCTCTGCTGTATTTTATGAAATTCGTCTTCAATGTATATTTTTTCTTGTTTGGGGGAGCATATAGTCGCCGCTTCGTGTGTCCGTCCGTCCGTGCGTGCGTCCGCCCGTGCACAATTTTTGTCCGGACTATTTCTCAGCAATTAATGACCGGAATTCAATTAAACTTTGTGAAGCTTCACTACCAAGAGGAGATTTGCATATTATCAGCCGGTTCTGGCCGGATGATTTTTCATATTAGTAATGGCCCTTTGAAATTTTCCATTAACTGTACATATAGTGCAATTCGTGTCCGGGCTATTTCTCAGCAACTAATGACCGGAATTCAATAAAACTTTATGGGAAGCTTCACTACCAAGAGGAGATGTGCATATTATCAGCGGGTTCTAGTCAGATGATTTTTTTCACAGAGTTATGATCCTTTGAAATTTTCCATTAACTGTACATATAGTGCAATTCTTGTCCGGGCTATTTCTCAGCAACTAATGACCGGAATTCAATGAAACTTAATGGGAAGCTTCACTACCAAAATTAGATGTGCATATTATCAACCAGTTCTGGTCGGATGATTTTTCACAGAGTTATGGCCCTTGAAATTTTCCATTAACTGTACGTATAGTGCAATTCTTGGCCGGGCTATTTCTCAGCAACTAATGACTGGAATTTAATGAAACTTTATGGGAAGCTTCACTACCAAGAGGAGATGTGCATATTATCAGCCGGTTCTGGTCTGATGATGTTTTACACAGATTTATGACCATTTGAAATTTTCCATTGTACATATAGTGCAATTCTTGTCCGAGCTATTTCTCAGCAACTTAATACGGGAATTCAATGAAACTTTATCGGAAGCTTCACTACCAACAGGAGATGTGCATATTATAAGCCGCTTATGGTCGGATGATTTTTCACAGAATTATGGCCCTTTNAACAAAAGTGTTTGTTTTTATTCTAAATGGTTAGATGATAAATTATTTATGTTTGTCATAAAATGTAATGGAATATCAAACATAAATCTATTCATAAGACACATGAACAGTCACATAGTACCATGGTAAATACTGCTGGATCAATGGTACCGATGTTAAGTTTTCCTGATAAATTATTTTATTAGCTTTCGAAAACAACCGGTGTGTAGTTTTTTCGTTACAAATTGTTCAAGTTACACGGCTTACAGTAAAGATGGTCTAGTTTTATGGCAAACGAAGTTGAACTCCTTGTCTCTATTAAAGCATATATAAAATAAATAAATATGGGCTTCCCTCCTGTGATCATGCGATGTACATAATCTGGAACAAACGCTATTATCTCAAATTGATACATATTCTGACCTGATATTCTAGTGGGAGAATTTTCTAACTATATACATTCAAAAGGGGAAAATATTTTAGGCACATTATACAACCTGAAAATTAAGGACGGAAATCAACCCGTGAAGTTTCAAAATTATTCAAAAGTAAACATACAGCGCAAAACTGATATACGATACATTTAAAAGAATTTAATGAATACTTCAGTAGAAAATCGGACTAAGGTGACGTAAACATCAATTCGTTTGATTCCGAAACTTGCTCACATGACTTTGATAATAGGCAAAATACAGAACCTTCGTACCCGAACAAGAAAATCCCATATTGACAGAAGAAATAAGAATGCAACACAATGGTTGAAACACAATAAAGCGCATACGCTTGACAATACTATATAATTATATATGCAAACTTTTAAGAACAATACAATGACGCAAAGTCAAAAGAGGTATTATTTAATAACATACTTGATAAAAAAAGTTTTTTTTTCTACGAAGCTGGGCATCCGGAGTTATCATACCAATACATTAACGTGACGAAATATCAGACCCGACTAACTGTTGGGGAATTATTTGAATAAGTTGTTTTGCAAAACTGTTTATACAAGTCTATTAAATGAACGTCTTAAACAATGGGCAGAAACATATGACATTCTAACGGATGTACGTTCAGCTTAAAGTGAGACTGCAAGATTTTGTAAAATATTTATGAATTTATATAAAATGTGTAAAAACTTATTATACATATATTTAAATATAAATTAAAATAATAGATAAGAAGAACATGTGTCGAAAAATGCGAAATAAGCCAGATATTAAATTCTGAAATCGAAAATGTCTGTACAGTCGAGTTCGCCAGCATGTTTATCATGCATGTACGATGTGAATCTAAATTCAGTTTTAGTACAGATTCGTTCATACGACACAAAGACACAATTTTGTTTTACGGATCATTTTTATTTCCTGCAATGATATCTATTAAACGACACACGAACACTAACTCCGATCCTAATAAAAATACGAATGCTTCGGTAAATAGGAAATATGTACGAAATATCTTCGTCACATTCGGCTCGGGGCGCTTATTTGTCTTTGCTGCATTTTATGAAATTCGTCTTCAATGTATAATTTTTCTTGCCTATTTTGTGTTATTGTAACATATTTTTTATCAATATATTACAATTTATCACATATAAAAATCGTGCAGTCTCACTACTAAACTGGAGAACAGTAGATGCAATATTTATTCTAAATACCCGTATAGAAAGACAGATCAGAATAAAGATAAAATACGTTGTTGCTATATTGACTACCGGAAGGCATATGACGTCATCAATTGCTGTAATTATGGAGTAAACTGATTTATGTGGGCATCAACGCAAAACTCTTAATCCATATTCGATATGTAAAAGTAAAATTACAGATTTAATACATGGGTTACTTATCAGCCATATTCAGTAGTAACGTTGGTCTGTTTCTGGGTTGAGTTCGATCTTTATTGACGACACCGATTTCAATATGCAGAATGGAATACACGCCAGCATTTCAGTAGATCAAATATCTTTCTACATACTAATATTCGCTGACGATCCGGTTTTATTTTCTGAAACACACGAGGGGCTTCAATAATGATTAAACAATTTAGACAAGACAAGACAAGAGTTTTATTCGAGATCAGTACAGTACATAATGGAAAAAATAATGTGATAAAATACAGTTTGTTTAGGAAATGTTTTTAACAGAAAAAATGCAAATATATATTCGAATAAAGTGTACAGACTACGTATCATACACATAGCGAGTAATGTACATGTTTTACACGGTAACATATTGCCTTATATCTAGTGCATAGTTTATATAGTTTGCAACATTTTAAAGAACATATGCGTTAATAGATCCCATTAAACAATTGAGTTTATATACTGAAGGTCTAACATAAAATCTTCTATCGAGAACTTTCCACCGTTGACTCTATGCTCAAAATATAGTGTTTTGTGCAGATTAAATACATTTTAGCAACTTAATCACACACTGAGCTGGTAATTTTGTCTGAAGTTACGAGCCTATTCATTCATTGAAGATATAAAGATTAGGCACATGTTTTTGGATCAGACCGACCAACGACTCATATATAGCCCCCAACAAACTACTGATATAACTCTTAATAGAGTCGTTTTAAGATTAGTATTAATTAAGTAAAAGTTAAATAAAGACATCAACGCATATGTAAACAGGATTGTTTAGAAATCCTAATGATACAAATGTTGTTTTTCCTATATGAAGAATTGAAACTCCAGAAGCTGCAGCAGTATTGCAGTTTAACATAAACACCTATATATATTCGTCTTCTTTTGTATGAGAAAAACACATGAATTTCAAATTCATGTCCACATTGTGTATCAAGATGATAACTGCTGCGTGATAGATGATAGTTGAACATGTGTTTACTACTTTCTAATAATATTATCAATTTCATCGACGTTTCTCACTAATCATTATCCCAAGAATAAGTACGTGCACTTAAACAACGCTAGATTAAAACTGCGCAAAGGTCATTAAGATAGCAAAAGGTGTGCATAGGCGGTATTTGTCCGAAACTTATGTAGACTGTAGACAAGTATTTTTAAATGCATATACCCTCTTCACGCCTATAATATCCAACAAAAATAAAATATTGAAAACAAAACGCAAACATATTTTTAATAAACGTATGCAGTGGGATTCTGAATCACTCCTAAACAGTTTTATTTATTGTTTTTGCTATATTCGTTTTTACTATTTTCTTGTATTATGAAGGCAAGAATTTCTCGGCTGATACGTTTTCTGGACTTTCATTATTTCTGTATTACCAGGTAGACTAAGGTAAGGGATGAAATGCTTTCCCTCCTCCCGTTAGTCTATCAGTGTGAAAACTGCATGCTGTGATAACTCAAGTAGTTGTGGTGCCGTGCTTAAACTGTGGCTATTTTTAATTCAGTGTGAGCATAAACCGAAACAAGAGACCGAAGTACGTCGCTGCTAATTAAACCACTTAATATTTTTAATAAATATAAAAGCACATATGAAATTATCATGACAATTGTCAAACACAAGAGGCTAGGGGGCCGCAATGCGAACACGTGGATGTCCATCTCTCTGTTCGTCCGTAAACACCTCACCATTAGGCCAACAAAAATATCATGTGTTTTTTACTAACATCGCTTACAAATATTGTAGATAGGTCGGCATAACTTTTATTTTTCTTGAACCTTTTAAACGGTTCCCAATATTATCAGAATATGCAATGACGTACATGAATCTTCCAATTTTTTTGTAAACATTCTTTTGTTAGATTATATAAGTTGATTGAACGTTAATTTAGCGAATGAGATTGAATGTAGCAAAAATGATCGCAAACTTAACAGCTATTTTTAGTAACTTAAGTAATAAAGGACCTGAAATTCTGAGATTTTAGACACATTTTACTACTCCTTATATCTAGTATTTCTTTTGTGTTCATGCAAACTAAATTTTAACTGATTATAGCCGGCCATGTCACTATTTTGATAATAGTTTCATATCTCACACAAACCTTGTGACATGTTTTCTGCGTAACTGAAGTTTCGTGTTGAAACATGCACCTAGAGATAAGAAATTACGAGTAAGATATGTACGGTGAGAGGGTAATATAATATAAAGCCGATTGGCCACACTATCTGAAGTTCAGATCATTATTGTTGAACAATGGCGTTACGTTTATTATTATCCTGTGCAGTTTTATTCATAGGACTTGCCAATGTACGAGGTAAATATTGCTTTTTCTAATTTAGGTAAAATAATGTCTGATTGGAGTTCTATTAACATTGTCGTTAAAACAACAACAGACAGACAGACAGACAGACAGACAGACAGGCAGGCAGACGGATGGACGAAGAAAACTACGAACTAACGAGGAAATCGGAATAAAGATGTTCGAAATAACGGTTATCGCCTATATATTTTTTTTTCAAGTTTGAAAACTTCTCTGTTTCAGCCAATTGCCCGATGTGCACACACTTTGCCTTCGGGGTAGCGCATGCTCCACAGGCATATGTGCAACTAACACGACAAAGTCTAGATAGCGTTTTAAATATTCTGAACACATGCAACGGAGTCGATGCCAAGGCTTGTTCAAATCGAACCATATGCACCACTTACTACGCTCTAATGAATGGCAAGGGGCAGAAAAACGTAGATCCCGGTAAGTATATACGTTTATGCGATTGCTATCAGAGCTGTTTCTTACACACTCATGATACTTCAAGTTTAAGTCATCTCACCAATCAAAGAATAGCTCGTCACATTTCTGCAACTTTCTTGATACATAGTAATTCAATATAATAAATGTAAATTTTGCAAGTCAGTACCTTGCAATAGAATATTTATGCCTACTGTACTTTTTATACACGAAATATTTGTGAAAACGTATTTTTTAGTTTCATTTCGACTGCTATATATGTTTCGATATATCCTACGCTGGTACACGTGTAAAATTATCCACACTATAGTAGGATGGTAATACGAGTTTCTCCTGTGATTTTATTTCAGGAGTTTGATTGTTCCTAAATCCTGTAGTTGATTATTTATGTAAAAAATGTGTGTTTGACCCAATGAACAGTATATAGAATCAATGAAAGAACCTCGTCATCGTGGTCTTCTGAAACGTCAAAAATGCTTTGTTTATATCTTTGCAACAGATATCGAACTGTCGATAGAAGTGATAATACGTGGATGTACCGAGAGGTCAAGTGATGACGTCGATAGGTGTATTCCTCTTGGAGATACCATCACTCCCGCCAACCCGATCTATAAAAGCCTCTTCGAAACGTAAGATTCTTTCAACATGCACGCACAGTCGTGTATTAGCGAGCAGCCGATGCAGTTCAAACTGGCCATCCCAGAGAACTACGTCACTACCGGCTCTGCACCCAACGGCGCGTCTTTTGTGTCTGCAAGTGTCCAGAACACCTTCCTGTTTGGAATATTTCTGACACTGTGTCTCAACTGAACTCTATCATGTATTTCCATCATTAATAATGATTCATGATTTTGATAATTTAAATTTCAAGCACATGTACATTACAATTATCAGCGTATAGTATGGAGTACTCGTTTACTATATTTTGTTCAATGCTGATTTTAAGAGCATATAAACAATATGAAAAAATATCATGAAAATACTAACAATGAAATCAACCGAGTTTTATTAGTGTTGATTGTTTCAAATGTCCATTCAACCTCGCCTTAGCTCACAGTGAGCTGTTGTAATACCGTTGTTTACATCGTTTGTGGTTATCATTTTCTTAGTGAATAATCTAGAGGCACCATTAACTGCTAAATATTTATTTAATATAGTTAGATTATTTGTTTTATTGACATCTTGGCAGGTTTTGAAACTAGGTCATGCGAGGTTACACACAGGGAAACAAGGAAAATTCACGTTTGTTTATCAAATCATTATGCCCAATCGTCCTGAAATTGGCTCAGAACGACTCTTTTATTAAATCTCAGCATATTTCGGAAATCGTTCCATTAAATTGAAAAACATGGCCGAATTGGTACCGTTTGTGGCCAAAGTCAAAATTGCGAACACCTTTAAAGTCACATTTTAAGTCCTATCTTTCTGAAACTTGCCCCGAACATGAATTATACTGATTCTTAGGCCGTGTTTTAAAATAGTTCCGATATATTGAAAAACATAGCCGCAATGGAGCGCGCCTGTTCTCTTAATAGGCTATGTGAAATACTGTCAACACTACAAGTCATACTTTTTGCCGAATCATTATGAACATTTCTCAGAGTTCGAAAATGGTAGCTATCCGCTAGAAAGCATGGCCGCATACAGGGTGGAGTTGAGTTGGGTCGTTTTCCTGAAATGACTATAGTGAGACAGTGTGAACATTCTAGAAGTCTCATTTTAGTCCAATTTTCATGAAACTTGCTCATGAGCTAAAATATATTGGTTGTATTGGACAATTGTCAACTCCATTCAGATATATCACCTGCATGGGCGGTGAAGTTTTCCAGTTATATGTCTGTACTGTAACATTGTGCACAGAATAATAGTCTAACTGTATTATAATCCTCAAACTTGCTCAAAACGATTTTCGGCCTAACTGTCTTAGATGGATTTTGATTAAGATTTCTAACAATAATTATGTGAAATGCAAAACATAGATTTCCAATAGAATGGCATTGTTTTCTTCAAATAAATAGGGAATTAATATCAAATTCGATCGAATTTACATTTTCTATTTTAATTGTGTCTCAAGGTGCGTCCGTTACGTTGACTTGCTCTTCTAACGACTTAATAACTGATACGTAAAGATCAGTGATGTTGAGTATAATTGGTGCCGGGCGTTGGTATCAGTTGAAAACGCAAAAATATTTATTTGTAAGCTATTGTTTATGATTTTCAATTTAGTATTCATAGTCCAAGTACATTCATAATGAACATGTGTGACCATCATTTTCATTTATAAATAAATAAATCACTAAAAAAGGTCTGTACCCATGTAAAGGCAATTCGCGTACACGATTATGAATGTAAACTATGTTAATATTAAATGACTTTTCAAGATAATTCTTTATTTAAATTTTCGATATCGGCAGCGTGCTTATTATGAACGCCTGTTCCTTCTCTGCTCTATTATTTATTATAATCTAAATAATCCATGTTGGTTGTATGTGCCTATTGACTTCAACATACTCTTATTTGGGTCCAACAGTAGTTCAAAAGGCAAAACTAGTAGAACATTAGGCCATCTCCTTGTCAGGAGCAGTTATTTATAACATAGAAACAAAACACAAAATGGTTGAACAGAATTGTATTTACATCAAACAGTAGAACAAGCATATGACATTACACTTCCATACATGAATCAAACAAGAAATACTAATTATATTATTTGTTGTATAAATAAATACACACATTCTAAAGAACACAGTTTAATACACACTATCAGTACCAGTATCCCGTGTTCTAGGCTTAGCTCCTTGAATCACACGTTAGAAGGTGAACCGTTGCATTCAGACATGTTACGTTCACAAACAGTTACATAATTATACAGTACTCATTTACCAAAGCGTTGACGCAATCCAGAGCAGAGACATGAAGAGAAGGACATGACCTAATGGTACAACTGCGTGTCCGGTATTATTGAAGCTTCCGCCCGAAGTTCTGTAGCATACTTTGCTGGAAACAGCCGTGTTTGGCCTGCTTACTGCATCAGCCACAAAACCATAAATCAAGCCCTCACTTATTTGCCCACTCATTAGCGTGGCTTGGAGATTTTCATTCCCATCCATTGTCTTACACTGGGAGGCGAGTTTCATGTCCGTTTTAGCCGAGCAGCTGTCCACGGTAGCGGTGATTCTCGCCTCGAGGTCTGCTGAAAAGTTAAAGTTGAAACAACAAATGAGGCAATGAAACTGGTTATATCGGAAAGCCTTGCTCTGGAAAAACGGGGCTTAAGTTTGTTTTGGCAAGTTTGGGTAAAGTTTCATCCCAGATAAGCCTGTGCAGTGCGCACATGCTAAGCAGGGACGACACCTTCCGCTTTTATGGATTTTTTGTGTGTTACTATCTTCTTAACGAAAATCAAGTTTAGAGGAAATTGTCGTCCCTGATTAGCCTGTGAGGACTGCAAGGGCTTTTCGGGGACGACACTTTTCGTACGTGCGTTAATGTTGATTCAAAATCATGGTGCGCAAAGAGTTTACAATAGACGCAGACACATTTTAGCCATAATGAAATTGAAAATATCCATGGTAAATTTATAAATTTCAGGAACACTGAAATACTTTTACAATTTGCAAGACAAACACATTACAGCGACCTTATTACTCTGAGGAAAGATATCTATTGAACAATGTGGTGCAAAACATATGAAACTGTATTTTCGGATTGGATCTGAACAGTCGCCATTTTATTCCACTTTGACAGTATATTGTTCATGTCCTGTCGTTAATAGTCTTAACAAATGTCTAAACACCTATTTCAAGTTTTAATTGAACATATACAGAAAGTTCAGCTATTTATATAAAAGCAAACCTGAAAATTGATTAATTCAACTACAATACCGGCCGCAAATATTGGAATGTTAGCATATATAATAACCGTATATTTTAACACTGACGACGCGTGAAGTTCAATTGAATATCTATATTAAACATGTATATTAAATCTAATTTGTTGAACGCAAAACCCATTTGCTTATGTTTTGAAATACAAAAGAATCTTGTATTATCAAATATCGGAGTGACTTGGCTTTACTAAAACCCGTGGATATATCTCAGTTTGCTAATTTATGTTTTTAAGTTTCAAAATGGCAGGTCATACTATTTTGCCTTCAATGTCTAAGCCACGCCGAGGAATGACGACGCTTGCCATGACTAACATTTTCAGATAAAACAAGTAAATTATTTGAATCGATATCCCCCGCCAATTTCAAAATTTTCTGACAGACTGAATGACGAACGGACATACAACGCCAATTGTATATCCCTCCGCCTTTGGCGGGGGATAAAAAAGAAAATCATATGTGCGAATAGTCCAATTTGCTGCAAGCTCAAATTGATAAATTGATGAACAGTTCAATTGATAAACACTTCGTTGTTTACATTAAGGTCTAGTTATATGTGAAAGAACATGTTATTGAATGGCATGATTTGAAGTTTGCATGGAGCAATTCCGTTATTGATGGGGATTTATGTGTTACACATCAACTTTGATAAACAATAATTAAGAACATTAGAAAACACGTGTATATATAAACACAATATTTGTACTAAAATTGTAGAAAATGGCAAGGTACGTATCTCGATAAAATTTTCAATTGTCGTATAATGATTAATTTCAAAATTCTAATAGTGATACACAATAAATTACTTTATGCTCACAGGATCTAAATGAAGCTAAAACACGTAAAGTTGGCTACACATTTAAAATGTTGCAATTGTTATATTTTCTTTAAACATTTCCAATTTTCACTTTTATTGGGACTTTGACATGAGTTTGAATTACAAAACTGCACATACATTTGCTTGGTTACACTTGTTGACCTTGTCAGGGACCGTATATTTAGACCAATAACAAGAGGCGTATACACGTGAATTAATATTAGCTTTCTAAAGTAGGTATAAAAACGATATGGAGCTGATTCACTAAACCTTAACCAGAACACGACGGGTGATTAATATACCTCTTACCGTTCGCTCTCATTGTGACTTTGGACTCAATCCGCTCGCACAGTACAACGCCTTGACGGCACGGGGTGGCAGGTTGAGTGTTGCCCGCACAGGCCGGATTAGATGGCAGGCTGATATTCATGAGGTTCGTAGCCTGAAGCTGCCCGTTCAGGAAAGTTTGCACGGTCGCATCAGCACACTGTGGGCACGCTGAAACCGACGAATGTGTGGAAAAAAACAACAGTATACATAACACGCATGCTAGGGGACGAAACATGCATTGGTAAAAACGTTAGGAAAGTATTTATGGTGTATTTATTATACCATCAAATTAAAGCCCCATCAACACTCAAAATCAACGAATATTTTATAACATTTCATAAAATAAAGTTGACCCATAAACCAAATCAGTGTTCCTTATAGCAAAAGCCAAAATATCAACGCTAGATGTGACCTGGTTACATAGATGTAACAAGATACAAAATGGTCTTTTAAAAAAACATTGTGGTACAATATATCTATCACATGTTTATGTACCAATTTAGTGTTTGTGTGTCGTATGAATAGATATCGTTGCGGAAAATAAAAATGGAATATATTTAACGACAAAAAATATCAAGAGCACCGCCTAGCGGGTGCAGACCGCTCATCTATTTTAATAATCTATGAAATATCTCTTTAAAATATGATTTTTTTTTGGGGGGGGGGGATTCTTGTCTGGGATGGTTGCACGGTCTTTAAACAAAAAATGGGGGGGGGGATTCTGGGGGGGACGTGTTGGATGGTTTGGGTAGAGTCTATTGTGGTTTGTAAGGTAAGGGTTGTTTTGTCAAAGTATGAATCAAATCTCATCATTAATAAAGTAGTTACGGCAATTTTATCAAAATTTAATAATTTGACCTTGAGAGTCAAGGTCATTAAAAGGTAAAGGTAAAATTCAACTTCCCAGGTACAGTACCCTCATGGTAGTATGAAAGTATTTGAAGTTTGAAAGCAATAGCCTTGATACTGTAGAAGTAAAGTGGATCTAAACACAAAATTTAACCAAATATTCAAAGTTACTAAGT
Organism: Dreissena rostriformis; assembly: GCA_007657795.1. NCBI lineage: Eukaryota > Metazoa > Mollusca > Bivalvia > Myida > Dreissenidae > Dreissena > Dreissena rostriformis. The sequence continues at coordinate 47,735 of VMBQ01003900.1, forward strand.
CAAAAAAGGGCCATATATCCGTCAAAATGCAATCCAGAGTTATGCAACTTGTCCTGTACAGTCCGCTTATGATAGTTAGCTATGATACTTTATGAGTTAAGTGGACCAAAATTCAACTTAACGACATTTTCAATTTTCTTAGTATAAAGGGGTCATAATTCTGTGAAAATGCCAGTCAGAGTTACATAACTTTGCCTGCACAGCCCCCTTATGATAATAATGTTGCAAGAATGAAAGCAATAGCTTTGATACTTTTAGGAATAAAGTGGACCTAACCACAAAACTTAACCAAATTTTCAATTTTCTAAGAATAAAAGGGCACATAATTCTGTCAAAATGCCAGCCCGAGTTATCTTACTTTGCCTGTCCAGTCCTCTCTTGATAGTAAATAAGTGTACCAAGTTTGAATGCAATAGCTTTTGATACTTTATAAGAAAAGTGGACCTAAACACAAAACTTAACCGGACGCAGACGCCGACGCTCCGGTGATGACAATTGCTCTTTTTTTTTTTTAAATAGATGATAAAAACGAGCATGTTGTATCTTGTTAAATCTAGGAAACCAGAGGCTTTAACTATAAGGAACACTGATTTGTTATGGGTTAACTTTATTTTATAAAATATTTTACGAAATATAAGTTGATTTTAAGTGCTTATGGGGCTTTAACGACAATATTTGTAATTAATAATATTGTTACTATTAACTTGAAGACTACTTTCGAAGTACGAATAAGTTCACGTAAACCTATTGCCTAGAAAATTAACTGTTGAGTTAATATTGTATTAAATATAAATAACGATTAACAAACCCAAACGCAGTTGGTCAGTGTCCGCCCAATAATTAATGCATTTTCGCAGTAAAACATTGCTTTATATAAACCAAAGTTGTTTCATTTCCCTATAATCTGTAATTTATCAGTGGTTAAAGGGATTATTGTACCCAAAATGTGTTTGTTTTTTCCGTAAAACTAAAATTGATAAAAAAACACTATTACAGCGGCCAGTGTTCTAGTTCACACATTATTTGACGCGTGGGATATTGAAATGTATGCAAATCACTCCCTGTGTGGGAGTAAATTTACATCGTTGGTATTTATCAAGTCTGTAAACATTGACAACAATAGATGTGTTTGTCAGAAACACAGTGCCTCCTACTGCGCCGCTTTGATTATTTTTTTTACCTTTGACCTTAAAGGATGACCTTGACCTTTCACCACTCAAAATGTGCAGCTCCATGCGATACACATGCATGCCAAATATTAAGTTGCTATGATCAATATCGGAAAAGTTATGACCAATGTTAAACTTTCCGGACAGACGGACGGACAGACGGACGGACAGTTCAACTGTTATATGCCTACCGGGGGAATAAAAAAAATATATATCGAATGGCAAATAAGGACAAAAACAATTTACATTATACATATAAACAGTCGCTTCTTATTAAACGACCGTTCGTAATGTTTAACATACTCTAACATATAAAAGAGAGTCAAAACAGGCTTACATGTCCAGTTTGCAAAGAAATGTATAAACTATCGAGGAGGGATTAAATGTTTGTAGTTATGTTCCAAAAATGATCATTGTTTTAATGAAAATTTTCACTGCCGTAAAACGTTTAAATAGTCTCATTTTTTGCTTTTTAGTGAGCTGAAATATTATAAAAGTTATTATACAATTGCTAATACTAGTCAATCAAATTAGAAAATTACTTTTTTACGTGAAGACGTTTGAAGATTAGTTTGTTATATGTATAAATATTGTTTGAAAACAATTTTATTTCACAAAGGTGTACTGTTCAAATCTTTCCATTTCTGGTGTCGTCTAAATAACGTATACTTTGGTAAAAACACGGGAAAGAACATTGGTAGATTTACTTAGCAAACATAAAAAAAGTTAACTATATTAACCCATTTATGCCTTGTAGCGTCTAGAAAAAAAGCAGCGGCAAACAGCGTAGACCCAGATGAAACGCCGCATAATGCGGCGTCTCATCAGGGTCTGCGCTATTTGCTTAAAGGAATTTCTCTAAGAAATATTCTAAAAAAAGAAAGAAATATACCAGACATCCCTAATTTTGGAAATGAATTGATCCAATTTAGAAGAATGGGAGAGTCCATTCGGCATAAATGGGTTAACTCTTCCTCTAACCAGTCTTACTTATTAGTGAGATGTCTTTTCAAGTCAATTTTTGATTGCGATGATAATTTAATCATATTCTTCCTTCAAAATGACATTTCCAGCTTTTTCAAAATAGAACTCACTGTTCATAAAATTTGTGTTGACAGTTTTCCTTTTTAAACGGGCTTTAATCCATTTGATATTTGTGACATATTTAGGTAATGCAAATTGTATAAAACACATTGAAAGATTTCGTAAACCGAATATTATTCGTTTCAACAATATGCCCACTGAATAACTGATTATTATGGAGAAAAAAACACAGGCATTTGAAAACGAAAGAAAATGCAAAGTGCTGTAAGACTAAATGTACAAACATGATAACAACTTACATATCTGGCCGTAACAAAAGCTGCACTGTAACACCAGCAAGACTGCACACGACAAAACACTGATCCGGGCTCTTGTATCCATTTCAAATGTAATCGAAAAGTAGATGATCCTTAAAGTTGTAACAACTATTAACTGAACGTTTTGAACACATCCTCTATCTTACACGCCTATTATATAGGTCGGCTAAGACCTCCTGAGCAATGCTAACTCTAATTGTATTGTAAAACGTCGTCCAATCAGTGAACGATTATAATTCGCGTTGATTGTCAGTGTTTTCTTGTTTTTGCCAGAAGACACATAAGCTGTTCGTGGAAATCGTGGGGGCATATCGTGACAGTTACATTTGATACCAGAACACTTAAATAATTATCTATTCCGTGATTGTGTGAAGATACAAGCACACATGCGTTAAACTGGTATAATTGACATTTATTGGTATCCTATGATTGAAATCTAGCGTCACCTTTTATGGTTAATATAGAAATAGTAAAGTGTTACAGAAATAAAATATTGATTTAAATGAGAAGAATGGGCATCTTCTGAACAATATATGTTATTAATAAATATTTGTGTGTGTGTGTGTGTGTGTGTGTGTGTGTGGTAGGGAAATATGACGAAACACCAACACATGTTATTTTATCAACGACTATGGATGTAAGAAAAATGAAAGAACAGCATATATTTTTGAAATAAATTGTTCAAAGATTGTGAACATTAAAAGCATATACCTAAGCGCTTTACACGATATTTCCTCTTAATTGTCTTGCACTGAAATGTGTTCACGATTGGTCAGTGCGAATGCTTAATTGGATAGTTTGCCTGTGGCCACAGCTAGTGACGCTCCGTTGATTACAAAGAAATTTATTCTATAGACTGGAAACCGGGAATATATTTAATCAATAAATGAATAAACAAGAGATGTGTTTGTCAGAAACACAATGCCCCCTACTGCGCCGCTTTGATTTTTTTTATTTTAAATTTAACCTTTGGCCTTGAAGGATGACCTTGACCTTTCACCACTCATAATGTGCAGCTCCATGAGATACACATGCATGCCAAATATGAGGTTGCTATGATTTATATTGCAAAAGTTATGACCATTTTTCGAAACCTAAACACAACACCTTAACGCAAAGTGTGACGGAATTTCAGAAGGACAGACGGACGGACGGACAGACGGACAGTGCGATCAATATATGCCCACATTCGGGGGCATAAAAAGTGTTAAGACAAATAACATATGCCCCAGTGCTTTCCACGGTATGTCCTCTTTCCTGGCTTGCACAGAAATGTGTTCACGATTGGTCAGTGCGAATGCTTAATTGAAAAATTGGATAGTTTGCCTTTTGACCATATATAGTGACGCTCCGTTGGTTACAAATAATGTGTGCTATTAAATGGACACCGGGTATATATTTTATCGATCCATGCTTTAAAAAGTAAAAAAAAAAAGTGGTTCCATGGGGGTATCTACTCTTGTTTTATAAGACACATCTATCTATATTGTATTTGTTAATTCCATGCGGTTGAAGGGTGTTACAACGCCTTATCCAATAGGTTTTCTCTCGTTTGTTTTATACAATAAACAACAAACATAGGACGATGTTATAAATGTTATATACCGGTACACATTAAAGTAATATATACTATTCTCCTAATTCAGCAGTATATGGGGAACTAGGGCGATACCCGTTATATATACATCGATATGTACGAATTGTGAAATATTTTATAAAATTGTATACTGTTAAACACACAAATTGTATATTATATAGTACACTATGTTATATGAGAAACGGCGTTGAAAATATAATACGATGTAACAATTGGTAACCAATGTACGGGACTTGCTTCAAAATACTGGTTTTGTAGAAATGAATCCAGAGTCAGTAAATTCAAATGTATTTATTCCTATATTTAAAACTAAACTTATTGATATGTACATAGGTTTGTGGAGAAAGGATTTAAATGTAAAAAGTTCATTCATTTTATACAAAGAATGGAAACATCTATTTGAATTATCTGAATACCTTAACATAATCAAAAACTTTAATTTAAAGCCCCATTACTACTCAAAATCAACGAAAATTTCGTACAATATTTCGTAAAATAAAGTTAAACAATTAAAAATCAGTGTTTCTTATAGCAATTGGCGAAATTTCAACGCCAGATGTGGTCTGGTAACATAGATGTTTGTAGTTACAAAATACTCGTTTGTATTTTATTTTTGGCATATTTAATTCCATTTTAATTTCCCGCAACTATATGTATTTATAATCGTTATGTGAATGAATAAACTCAGGGTTTTATTATGCTCCCCCAAATATTTTTTTTTTTGGGGGGGGGAGCATATAGTCGCCGCTTCGTCTGTCCGTCCGTCTGTCCGTCCGTCCGTGCTTCCGTCCGTGCACATTTTTTGTCCGGGCTATTTCTCAGCAATTAATGACCGGAATTCAATTAAAGTTTATGGGAAGCTTTACTACCAAGAACAGATGTGCATATTATCAGCCGGTTCTGGTAGGATGATTTTTCACAGAGTTATGGCCCTTTGAATTTGTCCATTAACTGTAAATAAAGTGCAATTCTTTGTCCGGGCTATTTCTCAGCAACTAATAACCGGAAATCAATGAAACTTTATGGGAAGCTTCACTACCAAGAGGAGATGTGCATATTATCAGCGGGTTCTAGTCAGATGATTTTTCACAGAGTTATGGCCCTTTGAAATTTTCCATTGTACATATAGTGCAATTCTTGTCCGGGCTATTTCTCAGCAACTAATGACCGGAATTCAATGAAACTTTATGGGAAGCTTCACTACCAAAAGGAGATGTGCATATTATTTGGTCCAAAGTTATGCCCCTCAAGACGTATCATTTTATCTGAATATATAGTGCAATATTGTGACAAAAAAACGACGGTCTCTTGTTTATTTATGCTCTTTTTTTTTAAGGTTAATATTATGTTTTATGTGTTTCAGTGAGTTTTATGAGAGCACGCGGATGACTTGAGATAGAAAGGGACATTGGTTCCGGACATTATACCATGGGATTTCATGGTTTTATAAAAAGAAAACTTAACGTTTACGATATAGTAACAGCTGATTATTTGTGGATTTCTCTAAAATTAGAGGTTTCAGGAGGTGATGAAAGCACATAGACACCGGTCTTGAGCTATGGGTTCTCATACGCCCCCCCCCCCCTGCCTTTAAAAGAAAAATGAAAAATTAGCAGTAGGGTTGCGTATCCCGCTCGCGGTTAAACCTGAATAGTTCGTTACTACCGATTATTGTTTGGGGTGTACGTGAAGTCATGTGCACTTGTCTTAATTGGTGGCAATGGATAAATCTTGCAATTATCACAGCTGCTTTATAAAAAACTAATGCTTCACTTTGTGCACTCTTCGCAAATTGGCGTGGTGGATGAGCATAGGGGCCGTCCTGTGTGCGCTTTGGGCATCGGCGGCGGAGGGGTGGTTGTTCGGGCCTTCGCGTTCTTTGGCTTGTGCTTTTGAATTGTGTAGTTGAAATTTGCAATTGTATGATTTTGAGTTTAGGCTTGACGTCTGATGGGTATTAATATTTTACTATTCGCATGCATCGCAGAAGCATGTTTAATGATACGTATAACGCCATGTTCTACAGAATGGATTTAGTATCGCTTCAGTTCTTAGATATACGAGAAGGATGTCGCAACGTTTACTGACGTCTCGAGACTTTTCAACTGAGCGGTGCCATTGGGGTCGATCTCTGTTGCGCATTGAACACATGCGATCGTCAGAAGAATTGTTTCTTGCATTTATGTGTAGAAAGCCCTGTCAAATACAAACACCCACTCCGTGCGTGTTTCAAGAAATAAAATACCCTGCTTGTCATGACACCTAAACAAAAGTGTTTGTTTTTATTCTAAATGGTTAGATGATAAATTATTTATTTTTGTCATAAAATGTAATGGAATATAAAACATAAATGTATTTATTATCGTTGTGTGAATGAATAAACTGGTTATACAGGTTTTTGAAGGTGATACATGTCCATTGGTGCGGAAATCAAGATTTCCTCGTGCACATATTTGTAGGTTTGGTCATTCGACAGGCAAGCAGGGTAGAGCGAATACGTGATTTAAATCGTTTTATTTATTTATGCTCTGTTTGTTTTGAGGTTAATATTATGTTTTATGTGTTTCAGTGAGTTTTATGAGAGCAGGCGGATGACTTGAGATAGAAAGGGGCATTGGTTCCGGACATTTTACAATGGGATTTTTATGGTTTTATAAAAAGAATACTTAACGTTTACGATATAGTAACTGCTGATTATTTGTAGATTTCTCTAAAATTAGAGGTTTCAGGAGGTGATGAAGGCACCTAGACACCGGTCTTGAGCTATGGGTCCTCATACGTCCCCCTGCCATTAAAAGAAAAATGAAAAATGAGCAGTAGGGTTGCGTATCCCGCTCGCGGTTAAACCTGAATCGTTCGTTACTACCGATTATTGTTTGGGGTGTACGTGAAGTCATGTGCACTCCTCTTAATTGGTGGTAATGGATAAATCTTGCAATTATCGCAGCTNAATCAATTGTCATTATAAATGATGCAATTCCAAAACAAAAGTGTATACGCTATCTTGGTGCCTTTCTAGATGAAACACTTAATTTTAAGGAGCTTATAACGCGTAAATGCAGAACAGCCATGCTTAATTATTTTAAAATCAAAAGCATCCGAAAATATTTAACAAGGGAAGCAACCGAGATTCTTGTTTTATCATTAGTTGTTTCCCATCTGGATTACTGTAACGTCTTATTGTGTGGAGTCGCCCAGTGTGATCTTAATAAAATGCAGAGAATTCAAAATATGTGTGCAAAGCTAGTTTTAAATCGGAATAAATACGATAGCTCCAAGCAAGCATTGTTCGATCTCCATTGGTTACCGGTAAAGACCCGAATCGATTTCAAAATATTTACCTTTATGTACAATTGTTCCCGTGGAAACGCGCCGGCTTATCTCACGGAACTGTTAACGCTCCAACTTACGAAGCGGAACTTGCGATCAGCAGAAAATAATGTGATGTGCTACACAGTCCCTGTAAACAAGCGACAAACATTCGGCAATAGGGCTTTCCGGACTGCTGGCCCAAGAATCTGGAACACTATTCCATTAGCGATCAGGCAGTCAGAGACATTGGATTCTTTCAAAAGAAACCTGAAGACATTTTATTTTAGGAAGTTTGACACACTGTTCTTAAATGTTTTAAACTTTAAATGTGCTCATTTAATGCGTGTTTTAAACCCCACCATCCATGCACTCATTAATTTATTCCTTCATTATTTATTTATATATTTATTTATTTTAATGTAAGTAGTGTTTTGTGTTATCGATTTTGTTTGCTTATTTTATTTAGGGCTTTGCATATATGTGCATTTTTACGTTCAAAGTGTTTATCAGATTTTAGTTACTACCTATATTTATATGATTTCAGCTTTTTACCTCATTGCTTCTATGAATTTTATGTTTTATTTACATGTACAACGCCATTGAATATGCTATCATACAAATTGGCGTTTAATCAAATAAATCAGTTTCAGTTTCAGTTTCACTATGTAACATGAGAAACGGTGTTAAAAATTTATCACTATCTAACAATTGGTAACCAAAGTACAGGACTTGCTTCAAAATACTGGTTTTGTATATGTATCCAGAGTCAGTAAATTCAAATGTATTTATTCCTATATTTAAAACTAGACTAAGTGATATGTACATAGGTTTGTGGCGAAATGATTTAAATGTAAAAAGTTCATTCATTTTATACAAATAATGGAAAAATCGATTTGAATTATCTGAATACCTTAACATAATCAAAAACTTTAATTTGAAGCCCCATTACTACTCAAAATCTACGAAAATTTCGTACAATATTTCGTAAAATAAAGTCAAACAATTAAAAATCAGTGCTCCTTATGGTAATTGCCGAAATTTCGACGCCAGCTGTGGTCTGGTAACATTAATTTTTGTAGTTACAAAATGCTCGTTTTTATTTTATTTTTGGGCATATTTAATTCCATTTTAATTTCCCGCAACTATATGTATTTATTATCGTTATGTGAATGAATAAACTGGTTATACAGGTTTTTGAAGGGGATACATGTCCATTGGTGCGGAAATCAAGATTTCCTCGTGCACATATTAGGCAAGCAGGGTAGAGCGAATACGTGATTTAAATCGTTTTATTATGCTCCCCAAAAAAAAATGGGGGAAACATATAGTCGCCGCTTCGTCTGTCCGTCCGTCCGTCCGTCCGTGCGTCCGTCCGTGCACATTTTTTGTCCGGGCTATTTCTCAGCAACTAATGACCGGAATTCAATGAAACTTTATGGAAAGATTCACTTCCAAGAGGAGATGTGCATATTATAAGTGGGTTCTAGTCAGATGATTTTTCAAAGAGTAATGACCCTTTGAAATTTTCCATTAACTGTACATATAGTGCAATTCTTGTCCGGGCTATTTTTCAGCAACTAATGACCGGAATTCAATGAAACTTTATGGGAAGCTTCACTACCAAAAGGAGATGTGCGTGTTATCAGCCAGTTCTGGTCGGATGATTTTTCATAGAGTTATGGCTCTTTGAAATTTCCATTAACTGTACATATAGTGTAATTCTTGTCCGGGCTATTTCTCAGCAACTAATGACTAGAATTCAATGAAACTTTATGGGAAGCTTCACTACCAAGAGGAGATGTGCATATTATCAGCCGGTTCTGGTCGGATGATTTTTTTTACAGAGTTATGGCCCTTTGAAATTTTCCATTGTTCATATAGTGCAATTCTTGTCCGAGCTATTTCTCAGCAACTTATTACGGGAATTCAATGAAACGTTATGGGAAGATTCACAACCAACATGAGATGTGCATATTATTTGGTCCAAAGTTATGCCCCTCAAGGCGTTTTCTTTTATCTGAATATATAGTGCAATATTGTGACAAAAAAAACAACGACGGTCTCTTGTTTATTTATGCTCTGTTTTCTTTTTAGGTTAATATCATGTTTTATGTGTTTCAGTGAGTTTTATGAGAGCAGGCGGATGACTTGAGATAGAAAGGGACATTGGTACCGGACATTTTACCATGGGATTTTCATGTTTTTATAAAAAGAATACTTAACGTTTACGATATAGTTACAGCTGATTATTTGTAGATTTCTCTAAAATTAGAGGTTTCATTAGGTGATGAAAGCACCTAGACACCGGTCTTGAGCTATGGGTCCTCATACGTCCCCCTGCCATTAAAAGAAAAATGAGCAGTAGGGTTGCGAATCCCGCTCGCGGTTAAACCTGAATCGTTCGTTACTACCGATTATTGTATGGGGTGTACGTGAAGTCATGTGCACTTCTCTTAATTGGTGGTAATGGATAAATCTTGCAATTATCGCAGCTGCTTTTACCAAAACTAATGCTTCACTTTCTGCAATTTTCGCAAATTGGTGTGGTGGATGAGCATAGGGGGGCGTCCTGTGTGCGCTTTGGGCATCGGCGGCGGAGGGGCGGTTGTTCGGGCCTTGGCGTTCTTTGGTCTGTGATTTTGAATTGTGTAGTTGAAATTTGCAATTGTATGATTTTGAGTTTAGGCTTGACGTCTGATGGGTATAAATATATTTTACTATTCGCATGCAACGCATGTGCATGTTTAATGATACGTATAACGCCATGTTCTACAGAATGGATTTAGTATCAATTCAGTTCTTAGATATATGAGGAGGATGTCGCAACGTTTACTGACGCCTCGAGACTCTTCAACTGAGCGGTGCCATTGGGGTCGATCTCTGTTGCGCATTGAACACATACGATCGTCAGAAGAATTGTTTCTTGCATTTATGTGTAGAAAGCCCTGTCAAATACTAACACCCACTCCGTGCGTGTTTCAAGAAATAAAATACCCTGCTTGTCATGACACCTAAACAAAAGTGTTTGTTTTTATTCTAAATGGTTAGATGATAAATTATTTATGTTTGTCATAAAATGTAATGGAATATCAAACATAAATCTATTCATAAGACACATGAACAGTCACATAGTACCATGGTAAATACTGCTGGATCAATGGTACCGATGTTAAGTTTTCCTGATAAATTATTTTATTAGCTTTCGAAAACAACCGGTGTGTAGTTTTTTCGTTACAAATTGTTCAAGTTACACGGCTTACAGTAAAGATGGTCTAGTTTTATGGCAAACGAAGTTGAACTCCTTGTCTCTATTAAAGCATATATAAAATAAATAAATATGGGCTTCCCTCCTGTGATCATGCGATGTACATAATCTGGAACAAACGCTATTATCTCAAATTGATACATATTCTGACCTGATATTCTAGTGGGAGAATTTTCAAACTATATACATTCAAAAGGAGAAAATATTTTAGGCACATTATACAACCTGAAAATAAAGGACGGAAATCACCCCGTGAAGTTTCAAAATTATTTAAAAGTAAACATACAGCGCAAAACTCAGATACGATACATTTAAACGAATTTAATAAATACTTCAGTAGAAAATCGGACCAAGGTGACGTAAACATCAATTCGTTTGATGCCGAAACTTTCTCACATGACTTGGATAATAGGCAAAATACAGAACCTTCGAACACGAACTAGATAATCCCATATTGACAGAAGAAATAAGAATGCAACACAATGGTTGAAACACAATAAAGCGCATACGCTTGGCAATACTATATTATTATATATGAAAACTTTAAAGAAACAATACATGTCATCGCAAAGTCAAAAGAGGTATTATTTAATAACATACTTTATAAAAAAGTTTTTTTTCTACGAAGCTGGGCATCCGGACCGGAGTTATCATACCAATACATTAACTTGACGAAATATCAGACCCGACTAACTGTTGGGTAATTATTTGAATAAGTTGTTTTGCAAAACTGTTTACACAAGTCTATTTAATGAACGTCTTAAACAATGGGCAGAAACATATGACATTCTAACGGATGTACGTTAAGCTTAAAGTGAGACTGCAAGATTTTGTAAAATATTTATGAATTTATATAAAATGTGTAAAAACTTATTATACATATATTTAAATATAAATTAAAATAATAGATAAGAAGAACATGTGTCGAAAAATGCGAAATAACCCAGATATTTAATTCTGAAATCGAAATTGTCTGTACAGTCGAGTTCGCCAGCATGTTTATCATGCATGTACGATGTGAATCTAAATTTAGTTTTAGTGCAGATTCGTTCATACGACACAAAGACACAATTTTGTTTTACGGATCGTTTTTATTTCCTGCAATGATATCTATTATACGACACACGAACACTAACTCCGATTCTTATAAAAACACGAATGCTTCGGTAATTGTAGGTAAATGTGTACGAAATATCTTCGTCACAATCGGCTCGGGGCGCTTATTTGTCTTTGCTGCTTTTTATGAAATTCGTCTTCAATGTATAATTATTCTTGCCTATTTTGTGTTATTGTAACATATTTTTTATCAATATATTACAATTTATCACATATAAAAATCGTGCAGTCTCACTACTAAACTGGAGAACAGTAGATGCAATATTTATTCTAAATACCCGTATAGATAGACAGATCAGAATAAAGATAAAATACGTTGTTGCTATATTGACTACCGGAAGGCATATGACGTCATCAATTGCTGAAGAATACTACGAACTAACGAGGAAATCGGAATAAAGATGTTCGAAATAACGGTTATCGCCTATATATTTTTTCAAGTTTGAAAACTTCTCTGTTTCAGCCAATTGCCCGATGTGCACACACTTTGCCTTCTGGGTAGCGCATGCTCTACAGGCATATGTGCAGCTTACACGACAAAGTCTAGATAGCGTTTTAAATATTCTGAACACATGCAACGGAGTCGATGCCAAGGCTTGTCCAAATCGAATCATATGCACCACTTACTACGCTCTAATGAATGGCAAGGGGCAGAAAAACGTAGATCCCGGTAAGTATATACGTTTATGCGATTGCTATCAGAGCTGTTTCTTACACACTCATGATACTTCAAGTTTAAGTCATCTTACCAATCACAGAATAGCTCGTCACATTTCTGCAACTTTCTTGATACATAGTAATTCAATATAATAAATGTAAATTTTGCAAGTCAGTACCTTGCAATAGAATATTTATGCCTACTGTACTTTTTATACACGAAATGTTTGTGAAAACGTATTTTTTAGTTTCATTTCGACTGCTATATATGTTTCGATATATCCTACGCTGGTACACGTGTAAAATTATCCACACTATAGTAGGATGGTAATACGAGTTTCTCCTGTGATTTTATTTCAGGAGTTTGATTGTTTCTAACTCCTGTTGTTGATTATTTATGTAAAAAATATGTGTTCGACCCAATGAACAGTATATAGAATCAATGAAAGAACCTCGTCATCGTGGTCTTCTGAAACGTCAAAAACGCTTCGTTTATTTGTTTGCAACATATATCAAACTGTCGATAGAAGTGATAATACGTGGATGTACCGAGAGGTCAAGTGATGACGTCGATAGGTGTATTCCTGTTGGAGATACCATCACTCCCGCCAACCGGATGCACAAAAGCCTCTTCGCAACGTACGATCATTTCAACATGCACGCACATTCGTATGTTAGCGAGCAGCCGATGCAGTTCAAACTGGCCATCCCAGAGAACTACGTCACTACCGGCTCTGCACCCAACGGCGCGTCTTTTGTGTCTGCAAGTGTCCAGAACACCTTCCTGTTTGGAATGTTTCTGTCACTGTGTCTCAACTGAACTCTATCATGTGGTTCCGTAATTATTAATGATTCATGATTTTGATAATTTAAATTTCAAGCACATGTACATTACAATTATCAGCGTATATTATGGAGTACTCGTTTACTATAATTTGTTCAATGCTGATTTTAAGAGCATATAAACAATATGAAACAATATCATGAAAATACTAAAAATGAAATCAACCGAGTTTTATTAGTGTTGATTGTTTCAAGTGTCCATTCAACCTCGCCCTAGCTCACAGTGAGCTGTTGTAATACCGTTGTTTACATCGTTTGTGATTATCATTGACTTTGTGAATAATCTAGAGGCACCATTAACTGCCAAATATTTATTAAATATAGTCAGATTTTTTTGTTTTAATGACATATTGGCAGGTTTTGAAACTGGATTATGCTAGATTACACACAGGGAAACAAGGAAAATTCACGTTTGTTTGTCAAATCATTATGCGAACACCTTTTAAGTCACATTTTAAGTCCTATCTTTCTGAAACTTGCCCCGAACATTTATTATACCGATTCTTACGCCGTGTTTTAAAATAGTTTCGGTATATTGAAAAAAAAAACATAGCATCAATGGAGCGCGCCTGTTCTCTTAATAGGCTATGTGAAATACTGTCAACACTACAAGTCAAACTTTCAGTCACCAAACACGTGGTGGCTATGTGATACATTAAACATTCAAAACATCTTGCCAAGCATGTTCCAGTTTTCTTTTCATATACTGCTACATCTTTAAGACAGTCATATTGTGATGTTATAAAGTGTATATTGTGCTGAAGACATCTTGCATTTTTACATATAAACTCGGCATAAATAACAGCACTGTTCTTCTTCTATGCAACCGCAGAGATTTAATATTTGAAGTGAAACATGGTATGGCGGTCCTGTATTTTTTTTTAAATAATGGCCCTAGGTGCATGAATTAGGGATTACTTGTTTTCCTTATAAGCATATAGTGAAAACTTTAAAATCTTCTTCTCTAAAACCGCAAAGGGGAGAGATTTTGTAAATTATTATGGTGGTCCTCTACCAAGTTTGTTAAAAATCATGCTGTTCATGTTTCTGGCCACGCACAGGGATCACAAGCTGACTATAGAAATTATATAGTGACTAATTAAACATATCTTCTGAAACCAAATGGGTCAGGGGTTTATTATTTGGTGGGTAACATTGAATGGTGGTCCTCTACCGAGTTTCTTCAAATCATGTCCATGGGAGCAGAGTTTGCGCGGCCATGTGGTTACCTTTTTCCTGATATATGCATGAAGTGAAGAATTTAAAAATACTATTCTCTGAAACCGCAATGCCCAGAGGTTTGTTATTTGACATGTTAAATTTTATAATGGTCCTCTGAAAAGTTTGTACAAACCAGGTATATAGGATATACACTTATATAGTAAATAGCTTAAACAATCTTCTTTTCTAAAACCCAAGTTTCAATATTTATTATTTGGTGTTTAACATTGTATAGTCTTTCTCTACTAAGTTTAGACTTATATAATAAATAACTTTCAAACTCGTTTTATCTGAAACCTCAAGGGTCTGGTTAAAATCTTTGATGTGCAAACTTGTATGGCGGCCCTGTACTTAGTTTGTTCAAAGCATGTTCCTGGGTTCAACATTGGCTAAACCCTAGAAGTTCATTGTTTTATATTCTTTTCAAGTCTGTGTCATACAGAGTAAATCCCCTTGATAAAAACCAGAGTTATTACAGAAACATCACAAAATATGCACATAACAATCTTGTTCCTACATTTCTTACTTAAGCGAGCTAGAGCCTTTATACTATCTTGTTTGATATTGCATACATTA
The DNA here is from genome assembly GCA_007657795.1 of Dreissena rostriformis. Lineage (NCBI taxonomy): Eukaryota > Metazoa > Mollusca > Bivalvia > Myida > Dreissenidae > Dreissena > Dreissena rostriformis. The sequence continues at coordinate 62,852 of VMBQ01003900.1, forward strand.
GCTTTGCCCAAGAAACAGGCATAAGTAGTATTCTGAACGAAGGAGATTAGTAAGGCTTTTGTATGTTTGCATACTGTTGGTATTTTTCTTGAACATTTAATTTCTTCAACATTTCAAAGATAGCCCTTCTAAAACTGTTATTTAAGAGGAAGTCATTTTAAGGTTATAGTTTTCATTAATATATGCATGTTTAAGAAGTCTCCATTTCTATCAAAAAAAGTCACATAAGCCTGCCTTGTATCAGGAGTTGAATGATATACCCGTGTTTCCATTAGATAGGCTTTCATCAAAAAGCAGTTCCGGATGTCATTTGCTCTTAGTAATGTACCAGACTGAGTTAAATGTCTTTCTAAAAAGATTTATAAACTAAGTTGATAATATTTTCGGATAATGTTTTCCACAATTGATTAGTTTGCTAAATCTACATATATATTTGCTTTACTCAGCCATTTCCCATATATGTTGTACGCGTGTTTAATCAAAGTTGATTTCAAAGATTTGATAAAATGTTTAATATTTTTATTTACAGTAATCGTTGGTTAAAAAGTTTTTGTCCCTATCCAAACTACTTTGGTTTTGTCAAAATTAACGTTGAGGCCAGACATGGCAGACATTTTCCTTAATTTAAAGATTCTCCTGTTCTATCCAATATTTCAATGTTAACAATTAAACATCTAGAAAAGTGCACATGTTTTACAAAATAATGGACACTATTGTGCACTACAATTTTTACATATGCTGAACTATATTCGCATAAGCAAACGATATATCGTTGTAAGGACGATTTCCAGACAGAATGGCCGCACACTGACCGTCATACGCTGCGAGATGGAATGTTTCGAATTAAAGAGAGTGCATGATGCGCTGCTGGAACACTGACTTAGGTAAAACCTTATATTTTAAAATGCGTGAATGTTAAATATAAAAACAAAATATGATTATCTTTCTTTAGTATAGGGTAAGGAGTACAAAGTACCATATGATACCAAATAAACTAGTCCACATAAGGAAATAATTGCTAAATATCATACCACAGCCTCTAGGTGTAAACGCTCTGGTGCTGAGAATATGTCAACTATAAAGGGAACCGTACACCACGTATTGATAATGCGAGATGAGTGTGAAACAGTTGTATCTGCTTGAACTGTTTACACTAGATACAATAGTTTAACGCTGAATACTCGTTGAACTCACTTTAAACGCAATGCTGCAACCCTACAATTTTCAATTAAGCCAAATCAGAGTTAACCCTTTGCATGCTGGGATATTTGTCGTCTGCTAAAATGTCGTCTGCTGAATTTCTAAAATTAGCATTTTCTTCGATTTTTTTTTTCAAAGAATACTATCAGAATAGCAAACAGTTTGGATCCTGATGAGACGCCACGTTCTGTGGCGTCTCATCTGGATCCAAACTGTTTGTAAAGGCCTTCAAAATCCGGTTCCAGCACTCAAAGAGTTAAAATTAATTGATTTGCGCTAACCGTCGACACATTGTATGTTTATATATTGGTTACACTGCTACGACGAAATAAACAACAACTTATGTGTATCATTTGAATGTCTTCGCTATCATAAGGACGACGAAATGTAATGGAAATGTTACGTTATACGAGAATCTAGGAATAGAAAGATTATCCTCAAATCGGATCATTTCGCAGATTTAACGCTACAGAAATGCCGCCACATTTTAGAAAGAACCAAAGCATATGTTACATGTTTTCTAGAAGCAGATCGGCTCGTATTACTAATTATACAACGGTTGCAATAAACCGAAAATGTACGCAAATCACATCTATTAAAGGTGCAATACATTTGCGTAAAGTAAAACATACAAAACATATATCATATAATGCTGATTAATCACACTTGTACAGTAATTGTCAATAACTGTAGATTTGACAAGATTTATGTATTTATGACTGCAATGTCTCCCTGTACGAGTATTTCACTGCTTGGGTTGGTCAACTTCTTCATTTTAGCATTTTCTTGAATGTTTAAAGATACTATCAAAATTGAATGCGAGATGGCCATATTAAAATATAAAAATGAATTGCACTGTAGGACATTTCGATCAAATCAATATGTAATTTTCAATGTTAATTTTTTTTGTATTGTCCTTTATTGTTACGGCAATACGTAAAATAACTGGAATAACAGAGAGAAACAATGGTGATAAGATATGTATCGTTGAGTGTCTTTTTTCGTCACCTGCACTTCATGTGCATGTACAGTTAAAAAGTTTATTAAGTTCGTACCAACAGTTTTCCGAACATAAAAATTATTTAAAAAAAATCTAAAATAGTTTTTAGTGGAATTAAATCGTTATTCAATTAGAACTCATTTAAATTAGTTTATATATTGATTTATTAGATGTGCACTGTAGCTTAATCGATTCGCCATTTATGGCAGGGGTCAATATTCTTCTAGATTGGCTTTTCGATAGGTACAATAGCTGTTATTGTATGGAAGACACATTGCTTGTGCAAAGTTGAACGTTTGTTACTTTGGCCGAGAATGGATGATAACCCACTGTATTTTGGTGCACAAATGACATAAGCAATATAAAAACATTTTTTTAGGATTTGAACAAATTGCGCAATGTTCAAGCAAGTTGGATATTTTTAACAAGGTCCTATTATAAAGTTCCATTCATATAAAAGGTATTGCGGTCCCATCCAGTGAAATGGTTAAGCAATAGGATGAAAGAAAATCGCTTGGATTAAATGTACGTCTTTTTGTACATTTAAATTCATTTAATTGAAATAACCTCTCATGTGTTATCTTTAATTGTGTGTAACAAGTCACTGGTAATAACTGGTACAGTTTGTAAATAAGAACGATTTTAAAATCAACGCGTTCATAAATGGGTGTAGCAGTGGAAAATGGTAAGTACTCTAAGAAAGTTGTATTACTGGTATTACTACTCAAAATTCAATGTCATCAGGTCCAAAGAATTGCAAACAGACAGCTTATATGACTTTCTATCTAATTGGTTTATATTATATATAAGCTTATTATAGTCGCGAATATATAATATAGTTGTAGCTTAACGATTATATTGATTTGGGAAGTAAGAAGCTTTCAGCTCGTTACTGAGCCCAATCCAGAGCGTGGATTAAGACATCATAGTTAATTGCTTTCTCAATGACCCAAATCCTTTACACGTGATTTACCGTGCTGCCTCATTAACACAACATATGTGGTTAGTTTTAAAGGTTGTATACACTCCGATCCATCAGAGTAATGTTCAATGAACGTAGTAGATGGTCGTCCGCCCACCACTTAAAATTTGGATCTGAAGTGCTGCTAGATGGAATGTAAGTTTGGGTTTAAAGAAAAGAGCAAGAAACACTTGCCGCACAGCTAATCCGGGATGACACTTTCCACCTAGACTGAATTTTCGTATACTAGTAAAGCGAAAGGTCTCGTCCCTGATTAGCCTGTACATTCTTACTACAATGTGTGATATTTACAAAATGTATATGAAACACAAACATCGAAATGTTAACACTCGTATACTTTTTTTGTATTGATTGAATGACAAAGATACTTGAACATATCAGCACTATTGAATTAGAAGATTTGTGTTTAATGACACTATTACTTGATCTTTCTGGAGCCGACCAGTGGCCTACGATTGCGGCTGTCTTACAGCTTCGGCCCATATTGATTGAGCTGTCTGCCTTCCTTAACGTAGGCGACAAGCGGGTCTCGGATGAGATTGTTCAGACAGCGGCAGTCCTTCTCCTCGTCCGGTCTCATGTGGAACCATGCCTGCTCGCTCTCCGGCGGGTACCGTTCGGCTCTTTTCAACTCATTGGCAATCGCGTCCAACACCGCTTGAAGCGATGCCGATCTCGGAAGCTCGCCGCGCGATATAGCATCCACCACCTCGTCCGGAGAGGCTGGCCTTGGTCGCTTCTCACAGGATTTGTCGTACGGATCTGTGGAGCATTTGCCTTCGTATGGCTTCTGACCTGTCTTGACCTTTCCACAATAGCTCGAGTCATCAGTGCATTGTTCGATCGGTGTTGTCGTAATGGGGTTGGCTGTTGCCGTAATGGGGCTGATTGTCGTTCTCGTAATGGGGCTGGGTGTTAAACTTGGTACCGGCATTATTGTCGTAATTGGACCGGGTGTTGTTTGACGTGTAGTGGTTGTGTTCGTAGTTGGCACGAGTGGGCCCGTAACTGGCACGGGTGTGGTCGTGGTAATAACTGGTATGGGTGTTGTGCGTGCTGTGGTTGGAGTTGGAGTTGGAGCTGTAGTTGTAGTCGTAGTTGTGGTTGTAGTTGTAGTTGTAGTTGTAGTCGTAGTTATTGGGACAGGAGTAGTGCTAACGGGATTGCCAAAATCAAAGCGCGAGTTTGACACGCAACGATTAATTGCGGTGTCGCAGTACAAGTCCGGACTGTTACCGCAACTATTGGCGCACGTGGGTGAGAGCGTATAGTTATACCAGTTGTTGATCCAGTAATCAGCAATGCCGTCTCTGTTCCGCACAAAGTCCATCGCCACCATTGGTCTGGTCGCACCATGCTCCGGCGACCCTGGTTCATCGGGCGGGTAGTCGGTCGCCGGATTCACTCCACAGCGGGTGCGCTGTTGCTGCCGGAACCTCTCCCAGACGTAATCAACGAAGGCGTGGTGCATGTAAAACACGGGATCAGCTGCAGCAAAAGATCGTTCCATTGTGCCGCCTACCCATACATGCACCGAGTCGTGTGTACTCTCCCATGGGTCTGTGAACTCCTGTGATATGCAAACAAAGAATGTTAATAAGCATGCGATTCTAACTTGAAAGTGCTTAGAATTGCTGAACGGAAAGGAATTAATTCCATTTATTTAAATAGTTTTATCTAAAACCCTCATTGTTGAAAACATGTGGTAAACTGGCTATATTTAATCTAGTTTTAACTTTAACCCTCAATGTTGAAAATAATGGGTAATGGGTTTGTTAATAAAATGTGCATGTCTACTAACATCCAGTAAACACAAGTTCAACAAGGTGTTGATCCTCGTCTGACGCACAAGGTTCCCATTTCCGCGAGCCACGTTCCTCTGCAAGGGACCCTCGGCGGTCGTCCAGCCGGCGAAAGGACCTTCGTTGACGACACCTACACCGGGACCTGAAAAATAACGGACAACCGAATTAATATGGGCCTCGCTTTGTGAAAAGGGGGTTTAATGCATGTGCGTAAAGAGTCGTCCCAGATAAGCCTGTGCAGTCCGCACAAACCCCCTTTTCACAGAGCGATGCTTATATATTGATAGGTCACGACCAAAGATTTTATCGAATGCATGCATGCGTTATAAGCATACAATTGTGGACGGTAAACAGGTATATAGAATTCACATGAACGCTGTGTCATTTGGTCAACAAACATAAATGTATATTTTTAGTTTTAATATTATCCTATCAAATCAGCTGTGCTGGACTAATCAATACTAATGCTCTATATATTTGTTTATTTCCGTTTCAAAGAATAAACAACTTCTACTATTAACCCTTTGCATGCTGGGAAATTTGTCGTCTGCTAAAATGTCGTCTGCTGAATTTCTAAAATTAGCATTTTCTTTGATTTTTTTTCCCCAAAAATACTATAAGAATAGCAAACAGTTTGGATCCTGATGACACGCCACGTTCTGTGGCGTCTCATCTGGATCCAAACTGTTTGCTAAGGCCTTCAAAATTCGGTTCCAGCACTTAAAGAGTTAAATAGTAAGTAATCCATTTTGAACAGTAAACTACTTTTAAATCCTACCCAAATGTGCGTTGTCCCACATAATGGAAAACCCGGGCCCGGCCGCCATGTTGTCATCTAACGTACTGTCCCAATATGGCAGGGACACAGTTGGGTCTTTCTGTCTCAGAGCTTCCTCAAACCTTATACATTCAAAGAAATATTTAATTATATATTGCATGATATATTCCATGAAATAATTGGATTTTTATACATTGACTGCCTTGTTTATTTTTTTAAATATATTTTTTCATTCGTATTGTACTATTGTTTTTTTTTAATCAATTAGGGTTCCTGGAAAATGTCAAGATATACATCCTTTATATCGTAATCATAAATACGAGGCAAAAAGTAGTTTTTTACATGTCCCCAACCGTACTTATGTGTGTGTGCCGACCATACACTTAATGTTGGTTTTTCGGGCTTAGTTGCTGATCATTTTTGCTAAATTCGTGGAAATAGCTATATTTTTTTTTAGATCAAAGTTTTTTTTACATTCGATCGTATTCTTTGAGTTAACTTTAAATTAACTTAAATTAACAAAGGCACTGAAAAACTATTGTTCAATAGAGATCTGTAAGATTTCTAGTTGCCATTTAATATTGGCATTAAATTGAGAATCCTTTAAAAGTAAACGACACCAAATATTTGGACGACGTTCTTTTCCTACTTTTTTGGCAATGAGAGTGGTAACAAATGACGTATTTGGCCTAATTTGTGTGTGACTTACTTAGGAGTTCTACCGTGAACACATATATAAACCGAGACCACGACCTATTAAATCTAAAAACTAAAATATGTGAAACTTAATTTAGCAGCGGGAAAAGTGGTCATTTATTATGGGAAACGTACCTATTTTCAACACAATACACGAAAACATGGCGAAACAATAATCGGACGAAATGTGTCGTGATCTGAGAAAAATGGGCAAAATGCTTGTGTGTAAATTGTCATCCCTGATTAGCCTGTGCAGTCCGCACAGGCTAATCAGGGACGACAATTTCCGCTTTTATGACATTTTCGTTTAAAGGAAGTCTATTCAAAGCAAAAATCCAGTTTATGCGGAAAGTGTCGTCCCGGATTAGCCTGTGCGAACTGCACAGGCTAATCTGGGATGACACTTTACGCATATGCATTTTGTCCAGTTTTCTCAGAACACGACACAAATAACAACAGTGAAATAAATAATGCCTTTGCATGTGAAGTTAACAATATAGTTGAGGATGACCAGTTGGTCACCTTCTGCTGAATTTTAAGAAGGCAAATCAGGACGATGCCGTATTATATTTTTTTAAGAGTGAACTGTTCCAAAAATGAAGTTGAATTTATTAATCTGTTCAGTTTACAATCTAAACACAATTGTGGAGTCAATATATGATAATGCGCCAAAGAGCAATACGACGTTATCAAACTTTATGTAAAATTCTGTTGCTGAACATTGAAACCACCATCACAAAACACAAACTAGTAGTTGGCTTCTCTAAAGGAGCTATATAATTGATTGTGATATAAATAGCGTTGATTAATGTCCGAAATGGAGCTGTTTTGTATAAATGAATGGTAGGCTGTTCCTGACTAAATTTGAACGACACCCACATGTGGGTTGATTTTATAAACCTATTGAACAAATAGTCTGTTGTTGTCAGATTGAAGAGACGACCACCAATTGAGCCTCGTTCGGGGAAAGTGGGCTTAATGCATGAACGTGAAGTGTCGTCCCATATAAGCGTGTGCTGACCGCACAGGCTAATCTGGGACGACACTTTACGCATAAACTGGATATTCGTTAAGAATAGACCACCTTCAAACGAAACAATCCATTTAAGCGGAAAGTGTCGTCCCTGATTAGCCTGTGTGGACTGCACAGGCTAATATGAGATGACACTTTACGCACATGCATTAAGCCAAGTTTTCCCAAAACACGGTTCAATGATTCCCTTACAGGGATAAGAAGACCCTGTGCCAGGGCAGGAAGGCGTCCCCTCGATGAGCCCCACCATCCGTCAAAGCGTTCCTGTGCACGAGAGCGAAGCACGTCATCGTCCCGTCCTGAAATAATGTGCGTAAAGTGTCGTCCCAGATTAGCCTGTGCATTCCGCTTATTCGGGACGACACTTTCCGTTTTAACTGGATTTTAGATGAGAAGAGACTTCCTTTAAACGAAAAATACCATAAAAGCGGAAAGTGTTGTCACTTATAAGCCACATGCATCAAGCCCGGTTTTCCCAGAGCGAGGTTCAATTATAAATTAAAACTCTGATGTAAATGTATACATTTGTATTTAAATGAATAAATAAATAACAGTTGCGCAGATATATGGTGATATCTCTTTAAATAGAACGAATTGTAAATGTGAATATACAAAGTCGAACATATATATTTCGACAGGATAGTAACGTCATCTCAACTTGAATTATACAATATATATCAGATTTATAATTATAAATAAAAACATGGCGATTGAGATAGTAATATAATACGCGTATTAAATGATGGCTTAAACCATTGATAAATTATTATGAAACGTTTTGTATAATAACAAACACGTTTATAACACAGCAAGTCAGATAATTATCGTCTTCTTACAACTTATCTGTTCGCAGTATTTTACCACGGTTAAAAAATCCTCCTACCTGGTAAACTTGATTAAGCGCTGCGTGGAACCGATTTCTTTGGTCAAGCGACAGGGTCCGGTACTCTTGTCTTGTCCTGAACCCGGTAGGAGGACGCGTGATGTCTTGAGGTGCAATCTGCCTGACGTCCAACGCGCCACGCTTTTTTCTCCCACCTCCCTTCTGAAGCAGTTTCGCTTCCTCCAGACCTTTGTCGAAGTCTCCTGCCTTCAGGTCGTTCTGTTTGCGCCAGAGTGCGACTCGCAGACACCAGATCTTTGCTTTCTCCGGAGGGAAAATTTCTGGGTTTATACCCTTCAAGCAGTCGTCATATATTTTGGTAACTTCCACTTTGACCATTCCCCCGCTTTTTCCACCTGTCGGGACTGCATAGACTGTGAAAATATAATGAATATTTTTTTTGCATTTGCTAGTCAAAATTTCCTTAATCATCAGATAAATCAGATGCATACACGAGTTTCTTTTTTATTCTTTGTTATTCAACTATCCTATTACATAAATATCATAGGCAGTTGATGGGTATAGTAGATATCGCATCTCGAGGAGAGTGATGTATACCGAGGCTGAATACAGAAGTTAAGGGGTATAGTTGATGGGTATAGTTGGTGGGTATAGTTGAGGGGTGCATCTGAGGGATGTAATTGAGGGGCATAGTTGAGGGGTATAGTTAAGTGGTATAGTTTACTGGTAAAGTTGAGGGGTATAAATGAGGTGTATAGTTGAGGGTATAGCTGAAGGGTAAAGATCAGGGGTATATTTGAGGGATATATTTGAGGGGTATATTTGAGGGGTATAGTTTAGGGGTATAGTTGACGGGTATAGTCTTTGCTCAATGATTGAATCTTCTTTGCTCAATGATTGAATGACATCATACAGCGGTCTTTTAGTCACGCTTAGCCCCTCAAGTTGTGTCTTATAGTCACACTGAAATTTTAACCTTCAAGTTGTGTCTTGTAGTCACACTTGGTCAGTCTATTTGTGACTTGTAGTCGCAATAGTCCAAATAAGGTTAAACACCAAAAGAAGTGTCCGTAAGGGTGACGGGTGACCGGTAGCTGTGGGATCCGACAGCCAGAGTGCAGAAATATCCTTTCACGTATCCTTTCAGTTCATGAAAAAAGTGTCTTAATGTTGCCAAAACTTTGCTAATAATATCATTATAATTATTGTCTNGACGGGTATAGTTGACGGGTATAGTTGACGGGTATAGTTGACGGGTATAGTTGACGGGTATAGTTGACGGGTATAGTTGACGGGTATAGTTGACGGGTATAGTTGACGGGTATAGTTGACGGGTATAGTTGACGGGTATAGTTGACGGGTATAGTTGACGGGTATAGTTGACGGGTATAGTTGACGGGTATAGTTGACGGGTATAGTTGACGGGTATAGTTGACGGGTATAGTTGACGGGTATAGTTGACGGGTATAGTTGACGGGTATAGTTGACGGGTATAGTTGACGGGTATAGTTGACGGGTATAGTTGACGGGTATAGTTGACGGGTATAGTTGACGGGTATAGTTGACGGGTATAGTTGACGGGTATAGTTGACGGGTATAGTTGACGGGTATAGTTGACGGGTATAGTTGACGGGTATAGTTGACGGGTATAGTTGACGGGTATAGTTGACGGGTATAGTTGACGGGTATAGTTGACGGGTATAGTTGACGGGTATAGTTGACGGGTATAGTTGACGGGTATAGTTGACGGGTATAGTTGACGGGTATAGTTGACGGGTATAGTTGACGGGTATAGTTGACGGGTATAGTTGACGGGTATAGTTGACGGGTATAGTTGACGGGTATAGTTGACGGGTATAGTTGACGGGTATAGTTGACGGGTATAGTTGACGGGTATAGTTGACGGGTATAGTTGACGGGTATAGTTGACGGGTATAGTTGACGGGTATAGTTGACGGGTATAGTTGACGGGTATAGTTGACGGGTATAGTTGACGGGTATAGTTGACGGGTATAGTTGACGGGTATAGTTGACGGGTATAGTTGACGGGTATAGTTGACGGGTATAGTTGACGGGTATAGTTGACGGGTATAGTTGACGGGTATAGTTGACGGGTATAGTTGACGGGTATAGTTGACGGGTATAGTTGACGGGTATAGTTGACGGGTATAGTTGACGGGTATAGTTGACGGGTATAGTTGACGGGTATAGTTGACGGGTATAGTTGACGGGTATAGTTGACGGGTATAGTTGACGGGTATAGTTGACGGGTATAGTTGACGGGTATAGTTGACGGGTATAGTTGACGGGTATAGTTGACGGGTATAGTTGACGGGTATAGTTGACGGGTATAGTTGACGGGTATAGTTGACGGGTATAGTTGACGGGTATAGTTGACGGGTATAGTTGACGGGTATAGTTGACGGGTATAGTTGACGGGTATAGTTGACGGGTATAGTTGACGGGTATAGTTGACGGGTATAGTTGACGGGTATAGTTGACGGGTATAGTTGACGGGTATAGTTGACGGGTATAGTTGACGGGTATAGTTGACGGGTATAGTTGACGGGTATAGTTGACGGGTATAGTTGACGGGTATAGTTGACGGGTATAGTTGACGGGTATAGTTGACGGGTATAGTTGACGGGTATAGTTGACGGGTATAGTTGACGGGTATAGTTGACGGGTATAGTTGACGGGTATAGTTGACGGGTATAGTTGACGGGTATAGTTGACGGGTATAGTTGACGGGTATAGTTGACGGGTATAGTTGACGGGTATAGTTGACGGGTATAGTTGACGGGTATAGTTGACGGGTATAGTTGACGGGTATAGTTGACGGGTATAGTTGACGGGTATAGTTGACGGGTATAGTTGACGGGTATAGTTGACGGGTATAGTTGACGGGTATAGTTGACGGGTATAGTTGACGGGTATAGTTGACGGGTATAGTTGACGGGTATAGTTGACGGGTATAGTTGACGGGTATAGTTGACGGGTATAGTTGACGGGTATAGTTGACGGGTATAGTTGACGGGTATAGTTGACGGGTATAGTTGACGGGTATAGTTGACGGGTATAGTTGACGGGTATAGTTGACGGGTATAGTTGACGGGTATAGTTGACGGGTATAGTTGACGGGTATAGTTGACGGGTATAGTTGACGGGTATAGTTGACGGGTATAGTTGACGGGTATAGTTGACGGGTATAGTTGACGGGTATAGTTGACGGGTATAGTTGACGGGTATAGTTGACGGGTATAGTTGACGGGTATAGTTGACGGGTATAGTTGACGGGTATAGTTGACGGGTATAGTTGACGGGTATAGTTGACGGGTATAGTTGACGGGTATAGTTGACGGGTATAGTTGACGGGTATAGTTGACGGGTATAGTTGACGGGTATAGTTGACGGGTATAGTTGACGGGTATAGTTGACGGGTATAGTTGACGGGTATAGTTAACGGGTATAGTTGAGGGGTATAGATGAGGGGTATAGTTAAGGGGTAGAGTTGACGGGTATAGTTGACGGGTATAGTTGACGGGTAAAGTTGACGGGTATAGTTGATGGGTATAGTTGACGGGTATAGTTGCCTGGGTATAGTTGAGGGGTATAGTTGAGGGGTATAGTTGAGGGAAGTAGTTGAGGGGTGTAGTTGAGGGGTGCAGTTTAAGGGTATAGTTGAGGGATATAGTTGAGGGGTATAGTTGAGGTGTATAGTTGAGGGGTATAGTTTAGGGGTATTGTTTAGGGGTATAGTTTAGGGTATCGTTGACGGGTATAGCTGACGGGTATAGCTGACGGGTATAGTTGACGGGTATTGTTGAGGGGTATAGCTGAGGGGTATAGTTGAGGGGTAGAGTAAATATTGGCTCTCGAGGAAAATGGTGTAAACCAATTCTTGAGACCGAAGTGGACATTTGTCTTCGATAAGGACAGATGCATGTATTCGATATTTTCTATATTTGACCGATCGGGATATTTTACGTTCAAACATAATTACGTATACAAATAATGCAGGGACCTTAAACGTGAGAAAGTAAAGTTAGGTGTCATAATTTACAATGGAATATTTAAAGTGTGCAAGAAATAACGTTTGGCTTCACACGATGATCAATATTAAGACCATAATGCGTCCGCATAACAACAATTTCGCATGTACGAAATATGAATGAAATGCTCAAAACAGTATACTAGTAATAAATGTATACTTTAAATAAAGTATGAACATTGTCTCACTGTTTGCTATCCTTGTACCGTTGTTCCGGGTCTGAACAATGCTCAAAAAGTATGCAAGTAATTAATGTATACATTAAAAAGTTTCAACATTGACTCACCGTCTGCTGGCTTTGTACTATTGTTTCCCCCGGGTCTGTAGAAACACTTGTCCTTAGCTTCGTAAACATCGTTCAGCTAAGAATGGAAATACACATACCTATATTGTTGAAGAAATATAGAGAACGTTTATAAATTGAACTTGACTAAATACATGTTCATAATTAAAACATGATAAGTAAATGATTAATGCTTAACAATTAAACATTGTACAGGTATTCCATTTTACAGGTCGCCGTGTCGTAGTGGATATGGTGTCCGCCTAGCGATCGGGAGGTCACGGGTTCGATCCCCACAGTGTGAGCATTCTTTAAATCACCCCCAAAGACATCAAGTACTGGTTCTAGTCCCAGGAAACGGACTCGAGAGCGTTTCAAATAAGCCTGAGGTTTTCGATGCAATCGAGCTAAAATAAATAGGTTTAAACTAAACATTGTAACTGTTTCTTGTTCAAACATGCAAAGCCGAATATCGTATGTGCAAAAATGATTTAGGCACTTAACACATACATAAAAGTTTGTTTGCTGCTTTGGAACGGTCAAAGTAGAGTCGCGTTCTGATAAAACTGGGCACAATGCTTGTACGTAAATTGTCATCCCAGATTAGCCTGTGCAGTCCGCACAGGCTAATCAGTGACGACAATTTCCGCTTTTATGGAATTTTTCGTTTCAATGATGTCTATTCTTAGCGAAAATCCAGTTAAGGCGGAAAGTGTCGTCCCAGTTTAGCCTATGCGGACTGCACAGGCAAATCTGGGACGACACTTTACGCACATCATTATGCCCAGTTTTCTCAGAACGCGACACATTTGCGGTTTTAATCGGTTTGCGCGGTTCCAAACCTCACACGAATAAGCCTAGTTTTATTTTCACAAATGCATCATTGACAACACAAATGCAAATTAAGGATGCACTTATTGCAATCAATTTAACGATTCTTACCATCTTATTTAAGGCGACCATCCGTTCCCCGATGTGTTTCACTTGACCATTGATGTTCATCATTGTGGTTTCATGGTCGGCTGCTCCAGTTATTCCCAGCGCCAAGAAACAGACTTGCGCTATTGCAAAAACGTGCATTTCTATAAGAAAATCTTCCCTTTTCTCATGAAATATTTTATCAACTAGCCAATATCTTATCCACTAGCCAGCAAGTACTTAAAGAAATATATTATCCCGACTCATTGTAATTTATACCCATAGATAATCTAAGTCGACATCTTGTGTACAAAAACAGATAATTGGGAAACGTGTTGCACAAATTATACTACTAATCTGTTAATCTGTTCTCTAATGCGAAAATATTAATGTGAAAAGTATTCTTGATTGCACTCAACACGAATTGTGAACTTAAAATAGCTAATCGTATGTAATCATAAAACATTTTATGTGTATATGTGGAGGAATGGTCAAACTGTAAGAAAACTTTGTCTGATCGAATGATATATTTGAGCCGGTCTTTGGGAAAACGTGGCTTTATGTATGTGCGTAAAGTGTCGTCCCAGATTAGACTGTGCAGTCCGAGAAGGTTAATAACGGACGACACTTTCCGCATAAACTGGATATTTGCGAAGAAGGGACTTCCTTTAAACGAAAAATACCATAACAGTGGTAAGTGTTGTCCCTTATAAGCATGTGTGGACTGCAAATGCTTATATGGGACGACACTTTACGAAAATAAATTAAGAATCTTTTTCCAAGAGCTCACCTCATTTTGAGAAGTTTTAGAATCAATATAAATGATAAATAAGTGTATGTCTGTTGCATGAAGTCTTGATGAGAAATGCATGAATGCGGCATCATATGTGTCGTGTTCTGAGAAAACTGGGGATAATGCTTGTGCGTAAATTGTTATCCCGGGTTAGCCTGTGCAGTCCGAACAGGCTAATCTGGGACGACAATTTCCGCCTTAATTGGATTTTTACTAAGAAGAGACTTCATTTAAACGACAAAGTCCATAAAAGCGTAAAGTGTCGTCCCTGATTAGCATGTGCGGACTGCACAGGCTAATCTGGGATGACAATTTACGCACAGGCATTATGTCCAGTTTTCTCAGAACACGACACATATAACGATCAGATCTAAAGAAATTCGGGTTACCATTTAATAAATATAATTAAATTGCTCGTTTTTGCCATATGACATTGTCTCATTGACTCGTGATCGCAAGCCTGTTTAATTTGTTTATCGCTGTCATCTGCTTAGGCAGGTAAGGATGTTTTATTTGGTTATCACTATATATTCATTTTGAATATTTTGAAACTTAAACTAAATGAATATTCAAAACAAGAAGACCCTTCTCAGCTTAACTGAGTTATTATGTTAACCCTTTGAGCGCTGGAACCGGATTTTGAAGGCCTTTGCAAACAGTTTGGATCCAGATGAGACGCCACAGAACGTGGCGTCTCATCAGGATCCAAACTGTTTGCTATTCTGATAGTGGTCTTAGATTTTTTTTGAAGAAAATGCTAATTTTAGAAATTCAGCAGACGACATTTTAGCAGACGACAAATTTCCCAGCATGCAAAGGGTTAATGTGTATTTGCGAATACATGACTCGAACAAATATTTAGAGGAGTACATAAAGTCATATCAAATATTACATAACGGGGTCTTGTGGCTTCAGATATGCTAACCCATTTACGCCTAGCGTCTAGAAAAAAAGGTCTTGGCAAACAACGTAGACCCAGATAAGACGCCGCATGATGCGGCGTCTCATCAGGGTCTGCCCTGTTTGCTTAACGGAATTTCTGTAAGAAATATTCTAAATATAGAAATAAATATACTAGACATCCTTAATTTAAAAAAATTAAATTGATCCAATTTAGAAGGATGGGAGAGTCCACTAGGCATAAATGGGAGTTATTTTGTGTCCCCAGAGTTTCGATGTCCCCTTCCTATGTGTCAAAATATATTGATAATGAGGTTGTTTATTGCGGTTATCACAGAGTGATCTCTGGTATCGGTATGTTCTTGATCGGATTGTTTATACATGTACAACAAATACGAATACATATGTATGTATTTAACCTGTTACGAACACGGTGTTGTTTAATGACTAATAATGAATTGTGCATATTAAATGTGTAGGTATACACACATAAATACCGACTGGAATGTCTCTAAGCCATTAATAAACAAAATATGGACATCACGTTACTAACTTTAGTATCACTGGGATGAGGAAATATGATGAATATGTACAGTTATAAATATAGGGAGACAACTTGAAAGGAAGATTAGATTATCGTCAAATCGGATCATTTCGGTTTGATGGCATTGCAGCTGTATACCACATTTTTTACCACATTTTTTTACGGCTCGGAATTTCCGCTTTCACTGCGGTTAACAATGGTCTATCTAACATGGTTCAAAGACGAAGATTGGGTCTTCTTACTACTTATACAGATGTTTCGATAATCCGGTAAATGTATGCTTATTACGCTATAAAAGGTTTAATTTAGTTGCTTAGAATAAAACACACATACCGTGCAAAATATATAGCCGATTAATGGCTGGTGTAGACAAGTTTTGTATAAACAGTGCATATGTCAATATTCAAATATACTACGTTACACTGAAGATGCATCAGCAAAGTAAACTCTTATCATCACTATGTGTTTTTATGAATTGCAAGTGTCACATTGTATAAAAATTAAACTGGGGACAGCAAAACAGGACACACAGACAACACTGAATACAACTGAGGATGACCACCTTTAAAAAAAAATAGGAAACAAACATGACACAAAAGTCGATAACCTGGTTGTATGACTATTTAAAAAAAACTCCAGACCAACGAAAGGGCGATGACAATGTGTGATTTATTTAAGCCAATTAAGGTAGAAAATACAAAACCAAAGATCAGGAGATGAACCATGATAGACAGTTAATCCTATTTTATTGATTTGAATTACAAATCCAGGTAACATATTAATTTTTTATTTGCTTTGGACGTGAACAACTATTCAAATACCGCATTTGACTAACATCACAAATATGCAAATAAAATACTTAATTGTTCTGCGATGAATGTGATGGATATCGCTTGAGAAGTATAAGTGACAATGCCTTATGTTTATTGTACATTTAGTAAAAAAACTAACAGTCTATTCCAAATTATTGGCTTCATGTGTCAGCTATATTATTTCTATATTGATATTCGTATTTTAAAACCGAATATCATAGAAAGCATATACGGATTACGCACGGTGTTACATGAATACACATGCGTGAATCTAACTTAATTAACTCATAAGATAGAGTTGTATTTCATTGTGCTGATTATGGTAAAACTAATAGAACAATACTTTTAGGATCAATATGCACATTCCAATTGCAAATAAGACCGTTTATATTGAAGTCTCCGTTGGATTCTCGATGTATCATATGATATTCAAAATTGTTTAAGGTAGAACACCTGTAATAGGCACCTTTCCAAATATAATCTAATGTATTATTTTCAAAATCAGCATCATTTCACTGAACTTCATGCAAATTTTAGGTAGGCTTTCCATGCTTTTTAAACAGATATACTGATTTTGTCAAAGCTACACCCACGCTGGGCTTTTGTCCAGTTTATTTGAAACCCTGGGGTATATGAAAGTTACATAATTCATCCAGATTTCCAAATATGGGCATGTAGTTGGTTTGTACAGACGCAGTAAAGGTGTTTAAAGTTTAAACAAGATGAAATAAGTATTATTTTGCAGACTTGATATCTATTGAAGAGCGCCATGAAATGTAAGTGGTTTCAGCCAATTAGATATTGGGTTGGTTAAAAACAAAGTGTAATAAAATTCAAAATAGTTTAATTTAAGAAATATTTTAAACTTAGTACCGTTTACTTTTTGAAAAATAAAATGACAACATGCATGATTCGTATGTTCAGCGGTAAATCACCCAATTTAGCCATAACGTTGTTATAATTTAAAAAATTGAAGAATGTGCATAATTGCAACATATTTAAAAATAAACATAGCTTATATGCTATATGTAATCAAATTGCGTTAGACAAGAAATAAAACGCGTCGCAAATAGTATGCGTTGTCGGCAGGATTCGAACCTGCCCGGGAAGATCCCAAAATAATTCCAGTCTAACGACTTAACAACTCGGCCACGACAACTTCACATAAGTACCTGCTTAAATTAGATATCCATAAGTAAACAGGTAAAAAGGCTCTTCAATCTTCGAAGAAATCGCGGGAAATCATTACAGGTGCGCTACCTTAATATATGGGTCAATGTAAGTTTTCTCAACTCAGTGAATGGTATGCAATGCAACAACTAGTTTCAGAGATTTACTTATTGTATTACTTGTTTTGTCTTGCGTCGCATAGGCTTATAACCTTTTAAATTTGTTTTCATTTAACTGACCTTTGTGAAGAAAAACGTTTGCACCGTTTCAAGGACAAAATAAAAATGATTTCTGGATATTACAGTAATGTCTGTGCTTACGTTCGGATGACGAAATATTACGGAACATATAATGTGTAAATACATGCAGAAGTATAAGACCAACACAGATATTTAAGATAATAAACAAATAGGATCATTCCATGTATTTGGCTTCGCTGCTTCATACTGAAATTTTATTATTAAGGCTCACAAATTTCATAATAATATGCTTTATATATACATACACTTTTTACGGTGTTTTACTTAAAGCGAATGTATTTAGACTTTGATATATATATATATATATATATATATATACACTTTTTACTGTGTTTTTTATATATATTTATATATAAATATAT